>JAVHKY010000048.1:1927500-2194228 GCA_035079385.1 Aspidiotus rigidus | reverse complement strand
TTTTTTTAGATTGTAAGTAAGAATATTTGATTCTATTTTCGCGAGCTCGCTCACGTAATTCTCTGACACCTAAGTTCTTAAAAGAACTGTTATTAATTGCGGGAACAAAAGCTTGTGTCATTGTACGCAGTGCAGTGCAGTGTGTATGTAGACTGAGCTGTCGAAAGACAATGAGAAAAATAATTAGTCGTCGATTCAATTTATAATTTTTTGGTCGAGTGGGCAGAGTCTCATTTTCACAAATTCCTATTTTCTGTCAAAACAGTTTTGTCCGACACCGCACGCGTGTCGAATGTTGTGGAAGCGTTAATTACTGAGAATCTGTTGTTGACTCCTCGTCGGCATGTGTGCTCGAGCGTCGAACGTTTGCAACTGAATACCTTTTTACATTCCAATGTTTTTTTCTTCTGTATCAGCGATTGGTAGGATGAATTATTATTAGCATCAAGGGATACTTCCATTTTTGTGATAGAGTAAACAGTTATAGAAATAAACTAGACTGTCTTCTGAACGAATAAAATACAGCATACCATTCCCGACTATGATTGCGTTTTTTCTTTCTCTCTTTCGTCGATATAAGATCGGCTTTAGACGTAATAACTGCATTTCTTTCCCTCACACTTCTCAGAAGCTTGGATATGTCAATTTCTTTCCGTCACAATACATGTAAATAGGCTATCGATTCTGCTCGTTATTTTCGCCCTTACATTATGGAGAATAAAAAACGTAAATAATACAAAGAGATTGAAGAATGCTTGTTCAAAAGGGTAGGCTCTGGGAGATATAATTCTTTACAGGAACAAGGTGAACGAGAAATACTAAAAGAAAAATACAGATAATTAATAAAATATAGTTATAGAAATAGAGAATATTTTGTAGAACTTTTGCAAGAAATTAAAAAAAGAACCATACTCTACACATGTATGTCAATTGATGACGACAATCAAGATCTATTTTTTTAAGGCTAAGTTTTGGGGTAGATGGAATGTAATGAGTTACCACCCAACAGCTAAAATCATCTTTATATCACATCATTGACTATGTAAAGAGTTGTAGGTTTTTATAGAGGTTATGAAAACTGGAAGATTACTGTCCTTTAATAAAATCAGAGTTCGAAATATGGATAATTATGCAACAGTGTACAAACTACATACATGAGTAACCAGATAAAAGAAAGTTTATTTGTCGAAAAGTAGGTATATAAGTAGAGTATTCCAACAGGTTAGGTGATTCATCCGCATATACTTGACAATACTTTATGCTTTGTGGGGGTACAGATGTAGTTTCCTTACTACGCAGTACTCGAAAATTTTTGTTAAAGTCTAATTGTCCCAATTGGTCCTCAGTTTGTGATGCCTTTGTAAACCACCAGTTTCCACTGTGAGTAGTCGCAACAATATCAGATTTATTCAATATATCCCTACCAATTAGCAAATCTTCTTCTTGCGCTCCTTTGGGCGCGACTAAAATTTCCAAGTCCATTATGACTTCATCCAATTGCAAGGTGACCCTTACTGCCCATTCCACTATTCCGCTGTTGGTATTTCCATATCCAGTTAATTGACATTGTTTTGGGTGTAACTTCAATCCAAGCTCTTTAGCAGTAGTGTCCTTTATTAAGGTAACCTCGCTGCCTGAATCAACGGTTCCATCAACGTATTGCCCATTTACATAGCTCTCAACAGCTCCCCTTTTATATTCTTCCTTGGTGCTTGTCTCAATCTGGTTTACTTTATGAGTACCTTGCTCAGTCGTTTGCTCGCAGTCTGAAGTTTTTGGTTTTTGATCAGGGGTCCGAGGTTTCCTAAAACTGACTTGCTGCACCTTCTTACATTCCGTACTTAGGTAGTACTTGCCTGCACAGCTTGTACAATGTTTGATTGGTTGGGGGCAAAATCGGGCTAGGTGCCCTTCCTGGCGGCAGTTGTAGCAAGTTCTCTTAGTAAAGCCTTGAGTAGACTTTTGACCTTGTTGTGCTCGTTGTAGTCCCCAGTTAGTTGGTCTTGAAGGTCCACTTCTTAGGGAGTCCTTATTGTAATGGTTTCCATATCTGGGGTTATTAATGTTCTGGGTCCTACCTCTATTGATCTGTCCTTGGCCTCACCTATTGAGACCTGGGCAGTTTCTTTTCAGATGTAGTCGACTTCCACACTCATAACATGCCTTTCTATCCATATCTACCTTTCTTTGTTCACCCACATCAAGTTGACTTAGAAAGTTTATATGTAATTCATCAGGGGTTTGGTAATTGGCGGCCTTAGCGCTTATTTTAATGACACTGTCAGTGAGCCCATCCAAAATGTAAGATACTGTCTGTAAGCGGGTAGCATCCAAAAACTTCAATAGTTCCATTTTACTGAAATAATATTCCGAGTAAGTTTCTCCCCGTAATTTGGTCCTTGATAACATAGTTCTCATCAAGGTAGCCTTGTCATGAGTTGAAGGGAAGGTCCTTCGGAGGTGTTCCTTCCATTCAGTCCAGCTTAGGCAATAATTTGTCAAATTGTCGTACCAGATCCGTGCTGTTCCTTTCAATCTAGCCTGCATGTGGTATATTGTTGTGACATCACTCCAGCCATGTATCTCACTTAACTGTTCAATTTGGTCAATCCACACATCCACTGTCCCCTTTTGATCCTTAGGGTCCAAATACGGCACACAATCCAACCTTAATACGTCATGTTGTTTAACTCGGGTAGTTGAAATGTTTCTCATTACATCGTGTGTGGCATCTAGCTGCCGTTCAATCAAGTTTTCAATACAGTCACGTAACTGTTCTTCCAATTTATGGTATTGAGCCTTTACTTCATCTAATTGAGGTTCAGGTGAGCGCTCTTCAAGTTCCTTTTCTTGTTTCTTGGAAGGTCGCCCGCGAGGCTTACGTCCCAATTCCTTGCCGTCCTTTGATGCAGACCTTTTTGGTGCCCAACGAAAGACACAATACTTACGTGCGGGGGTAATATTAAAGGAGGGGGGTTGTTGGTAAATGAAAAACTCAAGCGAAAAATTTGATCACCTCGTCGGGATCCGAACCCGAGACCTTTCGCTTGCCGGGCGACTGCTCTAACTGCTGAGCTACGAGGGCGATCAAATCTTCCACGAATTTTTCCAATTACCAACGACGAGAACTAGTACGTCACTACCCGCAACGACGACGAACACTCACCGAGTGTATATTAGAGGGAGCAAGCACAGCTTGCATCAGACCTCAACAGAACTACCTGACTAAGGAACACAACGAAAGACACAATACTTACGTGCGGGGGTAATATTAAAGGAGGGGGGTTGTTGGTAAATGAAAAACTCAAGCCAAAAATTTGAGTTTTTCATTTACCAACAACCCCCCTCCTTTTTGGTGCCGTTTCCTTATTATTCCTTTTTCGTTTTTTTGGGGTTGGCAATTCTATTTCCTCTTCGACTGGTACCTTTCTACGACGTGACCGTTTGGAAACCCGTCTGCCTGATCTTGCTACATCCCCTAACAAATCTCCGCCACTTATTTCCTTTTCTGTTCCTTTAGTTGATTTAATTGAATCAGAAAATTCTTCAAAAAAAAAAGTTTGATGGAAGTTTGAATTGAGAAGGTAAGAAGGATACGTTCGAATTGCTAGATTTTATAAGAAAATATTAGAATTATATTTGAGTTACCTAGTAAATTAATTAAGTTAAATTAGTATAACTGCCACGCAAAGAGGTGTGGTTGTGAGGCGGACGCGCCTGGGACTGGAATGATTGCACGCAAAGCGGCGTGAATGGAATGTCAAAAAGTTATGGTAACGACGAAATTAATGCGTAATAAATAGATTGCGTAGAAGGCGCAAATGGAATTGAATGTTGAAGGGAATTGAATGTTAACCGCGCAAAACGGCGCGATCTCTTTTACAGACTAGAAAATGTTGGGAACTATGAGTAAACAAAGGCGCGGGCCTTTGTTTGTGGACCCCATGGACCAAGTTTCAGTTGGTGAAATTGCACCTCCAGTACAAGTGACAGCAGAAGTGCATAGTCAGAACGATACGGATAAGGATGATGAAGAATTTTCTGATTCAATTAAATCAACTAAAGGAACAGAAAAGGAAATAAGTGGCGGAGATTTGTTAGGGGATGTAGCAAGATCAGGCAGACGGGTTTCCAAACGGTCACGTCGTAGAAAGGTACCAGTCGAAGAGGAAATAGAATTGCCAACCCCAAAAAAACGAAAAAGGAATAATAAGGAAACGGCACCAAAAAGGAGGGGGGTTGTTGGTAAATGAAAAACTCAAATTTTTGGCTTGAGTTTTTCATTTACCAACAACCCCCCTCCTTTAATATTACCCCCGCACGTAAGTATTGTGTCTTTCGTTGTGTTCCTTAGTCAGGTAGTTCTGTTGAGGTCTGATGCAAGCTGTGCTTGCTCCCTCTAATATACACTCGGTGAGTGTTCGTCGTCGTTGCGGGTAGTGACGTACTAGTTCTCGTCGTTGGTAATTGGAAAAATTCGTGGAAGATTTGATCGCCCTCGTAGCTCAGCGGTTAGAGCAGTCGCCCGGCAAGCGAAAGGTCTCAAGTTCGGATCCCGACGAGGTGATCAAATTTTTCGCTTGAGTTTTTCATTTACCAACAACCCCCCTCCTTTAATATTACCCCCGCATGTAAGTATTGTGTCTTTCGTTGTGTTCCTTAGTCAGGTAGTTTTGTTGAGGTCTGATGCAAGCTGTGCTTGCTCCCTCTAATATACACTCGGTGAGTGTTCGTCGTCGTTGCGGGTAGTGACGTACTAGTTCTCGTCGTTGGTAATTGGAAAAATTCGTGGAAGATTTGATCGCCCTCGTAGCTCAGCAGTTAGAGCAGTCGCCCGGCAAGCGAAAGGTCTCGGGTTCGGATCCCGACGAGGTGATCAAATTTTTCGCTTGAGTTTTTCATTTACCAACAACCCCCCTCCTTTAATATTACCCCCGCACGTAAGTATTGTGTCTTTCGTTGGGCACCAAAAAGGTCTGCATCAAAGGACGGCAAGGAATTGGGACGTAAGCCTCGCGGGCGACCTTCCAAGAAACAAGAAAAGGAACTTGAAGAGCGCTCACCTGAACCTCAATTAGATGAAGTAAAGGCTCAATACCATAAATTGGAAGAACAGTTACGTGACTGTATTGAAAACTTGATTGAACGGCAGCTAGATGCCACACACGATGTAATGAGAAACATTTCAACTACCCGAGTTAAACAACATGACGTATTAAGGTTGGATTGTGTGCCGTATTTGGACCCTAAGGATCAAAAGGGGACAGTGGATGTGTGGATTGACCAAATTGAACAGTTAAGTGAGATACATGGCTGGAGTGATGTCACAACAATATACCACATGCAGGCTAGATTGAAAGGAACAGCACGGATCTGGTACGACAATTTGACAAATTATTGCCTAAGCTGGACTGAATGGAAGGAACACCTCCGAAGGACCTTCCCTTCAACTCATGACAAGGCTACCTTGATGAGAACTATGTTATCAAGGACCAAATTACGGGGAGAAACTTACTCGGAATATTATTTCAGTAAAATGGAACTATTGAAGTTTTTGGATGCTACCCGCTTACAGACAGTATCTTACATTTTGGATGGGCTCACTGACAGTGTCATTAAAATAAGCGCTAAGGCCGCCAATTACCAAACCCCTGATGAATTACATATAAACTTTCTAAGTCAACTTGATGTGGGTGAACAAAGAAAGGTAGATATGGATAGAAAGGCATGTTATGAGTGTGGAAGTCGACTACATCTGAAAAGAAACTGCCCAGGTCTCAATAGGTGAGGCCAAGGACAGATCAATAGAGGTAGGACCCAGAACATTAATAACCCCAGATATGGAAACCATTACAATAAGGACTCCCTAAGAAGTGGACCTTCAAGACCAACTAACTGGGGACTACAACGAGCACAACAAGGTCAAAAGTCTACTCAAGGCTTTACTAAGAGAACTTGCTACAACTGCCGCCAGGAAGGGCACCTAGCCCGATTTTGCCCCCAACCAATCAAACATTGTACAAGCTGTGCAGGCAAGTACTACCTAAGTACGGAATGTAAGAAGGTGCAGCAAGTCAGTTTTAGGAAACCTCGGACCCCTGATCAAAAACCAAAAACTTCAGACTGCGAGCAAACGACTGAGCAAGGTACTCATAAAGTAAACCAGATTGAGACAAGCACCAAGGAAGAATATAAAAGGGGAGCTGTTGAGAGCTATGTAAATGGGCAATACGTTGATGGAACCGTTGATTCAGGCAGCGAGGTTACCTTAATAAAGGACACTACTGCTAAAGAGCTTGGATTGAAGTTACACCCAAAACAATGTCAATTAACTGGATATGGAAATACCAACAGCGGAATAGTGGAATGGGCAGTAAGGGTCACCTTGCAATTGGATGAAGTCATAATGGACTTGGAAATTTTAGTCGCGCCCAAAGGAGCGCAAGAAGAAGATTTGCTAATTGGTAGGGATATATTGAATAAATCTGATATTGTTGCGACTACTCACAGTGGAAACTGGTGGTTTACAAAGGCATCACAAACCGAGGACCAATTGGGACAATTAGACTTTAACAAAATTTTTCAAGTTGTATTGCGTAGTAAGGAAACTATATCTATACCCCCACAAAGTATAAAGTATTGTCAAGTATATGCGGATGAATCACCCAACCTGTTGGAATACTCCATCTATATTGATGAACAAGTACAAGTTACTCCTAAAGGACTTCATCACATTCCTGCCTGTGTAGTGCTTGCTTCTGGCTACATACCTGTAGCCAATTTTTCAAATACAGCTTTGATTTATAAAAAGGGAAGCGTTATAACACGAGGAGTAAGATGCAGACAGCCCAAAACTTTGCAGACAAAATGTAAACAACTAAGTACCACTCCAATTGAATCATTCACTATGGAAGATTTGAATAACTCCTGCGATCCATCACTAAGTAATGCAAGCAAATTACAGTTGTTAGAGCTTGTTAATCAATACCGAGACTGTTTTGCAACATCTACTGAAGAATTGGGTACATCTAAATATGGAGAATTCAAAATTACTCTTAAAGATCCCGAGCCAGTCAGTTATTGACCATATCGATTGCCTTTAATACAAAGAGAGGAAGTTTGTCATCAAATTAAGGAATTACTTGACAATGGGATAATAAGAGATTCAAACTCACCCTATGCTAGCCCTATATTATTGGTTTCCAAGAAAACTAGAGGACAACAAATTGTAATAGACTATCAAAAGTTGAATAAGAAGACGGTACAAGATTCCTATCCACTACCTAGAATAGATGATCTATTGGATGGGCTGTCTAATTCAGCTTACTACAGTGTGTTGGACCTAAAGTGGGGATACTGGCAAATAAAGGTAAACAAAGAGACTATCCCGTTGACTGGTTTTGTCACACCCAACGGACATTATGAGTGGCTTAGGATGCCATTTGGATGCACTAACGGACCCTCTATATTCCAACAAGCTATTCACCAAACTTTGAAAGTTCTACCTCAAGGCACAGCATTATCTTACTTAGACGAAATAGTGGTGCCATCCAAGTCATTGGAAGAAGGTTTAAAAAAATTAGAGTTACTTTTTAAAACGTTCAGAGCTGCTAATTTGAAAATTCATTTAGGAAAATGCAAGTTCCTGAGTCCACAGATCACCTATTTAGGGTATGATGTAGATGCACATGGAGTCCGACCCAGCAAGGAAAAATTAAAGGCTGTCTCAGAATTCCCTACCCCTAAGGACGTACATACTGTGCAACAATTCTATGGTCTTACCAGTTACTACCGACGTTTTATAAAAGGATACAATGATGCGACCAATAACAGATCTATTGAAAAAGGATATATCATTTGAATGGAAGGAAGAACAGGAGCGCGCATTCCAAGAGGCAAAAGAGAAACTAATAAACCAACCAGTCTTAGCAATATATCGAGCAGACGCGCCAACTGAGCTGCATACAGATGCTTCTAAATACGGATTAGGAGGAACTCTTTTGCAACAGCAAACAGATGGAACTTTAAGGTCTGTCTTTTACTACAGCCAAAGGACCACCTCAGATGAACAACGCTATCATTTGTATGAATTGGAGACGTTAGCCTTGGTTCAAAGCCTACAAAAATTTTGTGTTTATCTATATGAAAAGGAATTCAAGGCTGTCACCAACTAATTCCTTAAGATACACTCTTACCAAACGGGATCTTTCACCGCAAATTGCGCGATGGTGGTTAACTATACAAGAATTCACCTTTGATTTAGAGTACAAACCCCAAAACCGAATGCAACATGTTGATGCGTTATCTAGAAATGCTGTTGAGCTACCTGATAATATTACCGTTCGTCGAGTAGGGATCACTCAAGAAGATTGGTTAATGCAAGGACAAAATCTGGATCACATGTGTAGAGAAATAAAGAGTGAACTGAAAAAGGAAATTCCTACTTCAAATTCTAAGGAACTTCATTTACAATATGCTATCAAACATGGCCGCTTATACCAAAAAACATCAAGTGGACTCAAATGGGTGGTACCACGACCAATGAGGAGACAAGTTGTATAAATGATACACGATGAACATGGGCACATAGGGATGGATAAAACCGTCAACTTATTACAACAAACTTATTGGTTTTCCGGCTTAAGGCAATATGTGAAACGATACATCCGTGCGTGTCTGATCTGTCTATATAGTAAAAATTCTGCTGGCGTTTTGAGAGGGCCGCTCCAAATGATACCTAAAATTCCAGAGCCCTTTGATACTCTCCATTTGGATTTTGTGGGGCCTTTTCAAAAATCCAGACGAGGCAACTCTTATTCATTAGTAGTAGTTGATAGTTTTAGTAAATATATATTCTTATATCCAACTACCTCTACCAAAACAATGTGCGTAACTAGGTTTTTAGATCGACTCATTGCAGTATATGGAGTTCCAAAAAGATTAATCTGTGACAGGGGCGCGGCTTTCACAAGTGCTTGTTTTCATTTATATTGTCAAACTATAGGAACTAGACAAATATTGACCGCTGTAGCCACGCCAAGGGCAAATGGACAGGTAGAGAGGATTATAGGAGTTGTCCTAGCTCGCCTAGTAAGTATTGTTGAGGAGGAGCGACTGTGGGATCAGTACATTGAGAATTTTAGATGGAGCATCAATACAACGGTCAACAGAACGACTGGAAAATCCCCTCATGAAATTTTGTTTGGCTATCAACCACGTCATTCTTCAAGTGCATTTTTGGTGCATGCAATTCAAGAAGATGTGCAATCTGAAGAAAGTAATCAGGGTGTTGCCAGCAATAACAATTCAGTTATGGAATCGCATCAAAGGCGTTTAGAACAAACAAGAAAGGAAGCTGACGAACAAATAAGGGAAAATCAAGAAAGGGAGATGTTGCACGACCGACAAAGTCATACAACAACCACCAACTTTTAAACCAGGCGAGTTGGTGTTGAGAAAGGAAACTCCACCTGCTGACGGACAAAGTAGGAAGTTAAAATTGCGTTACAAGGGTCCCTACATTGTTACTGAATGTTTACCAGTTCATTGTTATCGTATAATAAACCTCCCTAGTGAATGTAAATACAACAATATACTACCGGCAGAAAGTTTACGAAAGTATGGCTATTTCTACAAGACTGAATTCGAAAAATCATCCGACAAAGAATTATAAGGATTATTTTACTTTTCTCAAGCTGCGATATTTTTTGTGTTGTTTTTAACTTGTGGATGTTGTATATTGTAATTCCTTTTTGAAGGTTCTTTATTTTGTTGGGCGTCGAGGATGACGCAGGTCGGATGACCGAGTATGTAGTAAATTATTTTTTTTGATTTTATTTCTCGCGCGTCAACCTCTTCTACTTGTGATTCATAATCCTACGAAATTCTTAGCGATACGCTAAACGCGAATCTCCTACCTTTTCGAAAGGAAGAAGTTGACGCTTGGAGAGGGAAAAGCCGCGACGGCCGCTACGGTGACTTACCGAAGACGCGGCTCAAATCGTTTCGAGCAACGAGCGGATAGATCAGAATCTGATCAGAATGTATTATGATTTGACTGAAGAATAAACGTAACCTTCCACAACTCTCTCTCGAGTATATGCGTTTATTGAATTAAGGCCGGAGTGGACTTAGAAGAAATTTCACTACAATAGGTGCATCCTGAAAAAAGTATTCATTTGCTTTTGAAAGCTTGTCCTGTAAACATGGCTCACTGATAGAGGTAGGTAGGTCTAAAAAAAGAAAAAAATTTTTTTCATTCAGTCACCCTTTCAGTACACTTCTAGATTCATTGGATATATTATATTCATTCAGTCCCCCTTTTGGTACAGTTCTAGACTCATTGGGCGTTTGAAATAATATATTTTTATTTCATTTTTTTAATTAATTAATTAATTTATTTTTATTTATTCAGTCACCCTTTTGGTACACTTCTAGACTTATTAGATATATTTTTTTCATTCAGTCCCCCTTTTGGTACAGTTTGAGGCTCACACTGACATGTAAAAAAATATACTTATATTATATTTTATTTTTTTAAATTTTTTTTTCTATTTTTTTTTTTTTTTTTTTCATGCAGTCCCCCTTTTGGTACAGACTCATTGGGAAGATTGAAATTATAATTATTTTTATTTTATTTTATTTTTTATTTTTTTTTTCTATTTTTTTTTCTATTTTATTTTTTTTTTTTCATGCAGTCACCCTTTTGGTACAAGTGTACCGAAGGGGGGGACCTTACTACTTCTATTTCTCTAGATTTGTATTTTGGATGTAAGTCAATCTCACTTTGTAGGGCAGTGTACGTGTGAGTACTTTTCTAAAGGACCTGAAGGTAGTTACTGAAACGCGTCGTCTACTCAATAAATGCGATTGTGTTACTTTGATATCTTTTCGATATTTTCTTATATAACTAAATTTATATTGCAACAGGAAATGGAGGAAAAGCTTTTTAACATACCCTATGTATGGGCTATCACAAACAATCCGATTAAAATTTACATCTACAGAATACGTTGTTTACATTTTACTTGTTTAATCAAATCGGAGCTGAAGGAAGGGGGAACTACAGCAACTTAGCAACCGTGTTATCTGATGTTATTTGGAAATTGGTCATGATTGTTTGCTACACCAATAATTAGAACTATAGAAGTACAGCTTGCCCTGAGTAAGTATTGTTAATACTGAGCTTTTATCCCATCTCTTCACAATTTTAATTAAAGTATTGCTTTTTTAACACTCTTACAGATTTTATAAAGTAATTAATTTAAATTTCGAGAATTTCTGATGATACAATTCTTGTAAGGAAGCTTTTCCTCCATTTTCTGTTGCGAAAGAAATTCACTTACATAAAAAATATCGGAAAAATATCGAAGTACTTAACACAATTGCATATAAATTTAAACATATGAAATTTTGTTTTAACAATTTCTATCATAGAAATTTTTGTGGTTCCTCGCAGAATATTTATCTACTAGTAAATTTTTTTCATAGAAAAGCCCTCTGTCAAAAGGGCACCCACCCGTTTCATGAAAATTATATTGATCGGGTGCCCTTTTGACAAACAACTCCTCATTTGTATCAACAGCTTACTGGAAAATATAATTGAATTATATATTGAGCTTGGTCATACAATCTGTGCACTTTCGGCCCGTAAAGGTCTCCTGCAGTTGTAACCATTCTAGAGCCGGCCTCTTGCTATCCTTTGGAACTTTTCCCCCCTGAGGAATTCTTGTAAGTTGTCTGCCCACCTACTTAGTTGGTAACCCTTTTTCCTTTTCAAATGTGAGAGGAATCAGAAGGTTACCATATAGGTCTACCTGTTGTCCCTCATGCCTGCGACGTGATCCGCCCACCTCCACTTTTGCCTCCTTATATATCTTGCCATGTCGGTGTTGTCTTTTAGTGTCTTCTTCAGGTCCGAAATTTTTATATGATCCTTAACACTTAGTATTGACCTTTCCATGGCATTTTGGGTAGTTTTTAATCCTCTCCATACTTTTCTCAGTCAATGGCTACGTTTCTGAGTCTGTGAACCTCTGAGTTTGTGAACCATAAGCTAGGGTTACCGATTCCCAGGTGACGTCAATGAATCGAATTTGCGCGAATGAGTTGCGAACTAAGCAGGTTAAATGCTGCAGCTGCTTCTCCGCAAAGATGTAAACAAACTTTTTGTGTATTAATTCCCATAAGAATCACATAGCCTTTGAAAAAACGTGAATATTTCAAAAATAAACGATTTGTTAGGGACGAGCGGTCTTGTTTCATGAAATACAAACCTTTCACTTCCTTTATTGATATCGCTCATCATTAACATATCGTTTATTTTTAAAATACTCGGGTTTTAGTGAACGTTACATGATCCTTATGGGAATTAACACGCAAAAAGTTTGTTTACATCTTTGCGGAGAAGTAGCTGCAGCAGTCAGGTCTAGTTTTAGTACAAATTGAACAAAATCACTGTCGTTCGTTCGCAAATATGTCGTCACTGGGAATCGGTCTCATGTATCGCATCATGTTAACTATATTATGAATACCTAATACACAGTTCTTATCCGCGCGTTGACTGAACAATATCGTTCCATTACAGGACGACACACATATTAAAAACTTCGCTTTTCTGGTTCAGCTGAAAGGGGCCTTTGAATATATTTTGTAGGGACTAGAATTTCTCCTAAGCTTTTGAGATTCTAATTTCTATTTCTTTCGTGGTTCGGTTGGTAAATAGCATAGTACTGTACGAGCAGCGAAAGTGAGAATTATCGCAACGAGTTTGTCCACAGCACCACGAGCGAAGCGACTGGAGCTAATCAGATGAGTTGCGATATTTCTTACGGCGCTGCTCGTTCTGTAAGATAGTTTTTTAAACAACATACGCCGAAAGCAATTTCTTGATACTTGAATTATTCGATTATCGAAAATTTCAAGTAGTGTTTTATTACAATTCACAGATCTGTAAATCAATGGAGTTAGGTCTTTGTCCAATCAGAATCATTGTTGCTGAGTTTTTTCGCCACGGGTTGGAGTTTTTCGCCGCTGTTTTCATGATTCTTATGAGGTGAACAATAAATGTAGTTTTCGCTGTCTAAGTTTAGAAAAGATACTTGCTGCCCTAAATAAGTAGCCTCCTCCACTGTTTCTATTGAGGTCTCCTCGATTGTTGTTTCCGATTGGTATTTTCGACTTCCTAGCTTTATTGTTTTTCATGTACTCAACTCGAGGCCTGATTCCTCCCCTTTTTTGAACAGGTCTTTGGTCATACTTTTAAGTTCTGTTCTTAGACCATTAAGGGAGGTAGACGGTTAGCGCTTCATAAGAGCCCGTGTTACAGAAAGTGACCAACATCAAATACACGCGCGCTTACGGAGAAATCCCGGTGTCCGGAAAATTCATCGCAAGAAAATTGATAGCGCGAAAACGAAGCAGAAAATTTAGGTCTGGAAAATTGAAAGCGGATGAAAAATGAAAGCAATGAAAATTTATAGCAGCGAAAATTTAATGCAATGAAAATTTATAGCAGATGATGAAAATTAATCATTTGAACATTAAAAATGCATACATAAAACAGTACTTCTTGTTTTACACAAGTACATAGAATGTTAATTTTTAAAAAAACACTCACGTAATCGTGTGAGTAGTACTCGACTTTTCAACCACAATGCAAAAATCATTGAGTGAGTCACTCCCTCTCTTTAAATTAAATACCAATGACCTGTCAATCATATTAAATATTTGTAGAATGAACAATAAAACTCAGTTTATAAATTCCATCACTATGACGTCACATCAACTGATAACAGAGTAAAAATACCTATAATCCAATAAGGCAGTGGGGGCACCAGGGGGGAGGCCGAGTAGGCCAGGTCTACCCAAAAGTTTCTCGGCCGACCCTCTGGCCTGCCCAAAAGTTTTTTGTAGAAACTCTGTAGCACCAAATAACAGAAATAAAATTTATTTCTCCCACCCCTTTTAAATCGTCGGCTTACCTGGCAATTTACAGGCCTCCGGCTGGCCTACCTCGGGCAAAATTCCTGGGGCCGCCCACTGCAATAAGGAAACCTGAATTCTGTTTTAATTTAGGCTAGGAGTCATCTAAAACCTACGAAACATCTCCAGAAAAACCTTTCCCCCTCCCCTTGCCCAAACTGCTACGAGACAATAACAGTTGTTTCTGCGATCTTTGCAAATTGATATTTCGATTACTCCCAATATCATTAACCGTAACCTACAGAATCGTATCAACTCAATTGGAAACGCGCCGAGGAATTACTATCGATTATTCGTCGAAAAAAATGTTGGTACCCATCTTCAGACTATAACTTATCTAAGTCTCGAAAAAATCCATCCACTAGTTTTAGAGGAGATCCGCGGTCAAAAAAATTTCTTTTAGCGTAAATATAGGCCTAAGTATATAAAGAAACCTGATTTTTTTCATGCTGAAAGTAATATAGGGCCTCCAAAGCATCGAGAAAATTGACTGCTCCTTCCCCCGTCAATCTTGCTACAGATGTAATACCGCACTTTTCGAGCTAGAAAAATAGGTAAAAAAAAGAGCTCTACAATCATTTTTTCCTATACATTATTCTTAGTCTAGTATTAGTCTAGTGTACTGTATATTAGGCTGAGTGGTTCAATTCTTTATCACTTCCTGTTCCTGGCATCTCTTAAAGCTACCTCCAGCTGCTATTCCTCTCGTGCACTCATAAATTGTATTCACGCTATTATATCACCTTTTTCTATGCAAACTCCATCTCTTGATTCTTCATCTGGGAATCCAGCTACAAGGAGATCCCGAAAAACTAAAAAAATCAATGTCGAAGCCAAAGAAGCAACCAATCACCCACCAGTCAACCCCTCATTCTTTCCCTCACGCTTCAACATTTCCAAACGTATTAACAAATACTATACTAGGCCTAAAATGACTAGCCTAAAAACGACGGCTTCCTTAACGAAGTTAAACGAGGAACGCAGGGAACCTGTTTTATGAGTCAAATAGGATTTGGTATTGAAAATTCAAGGAAGCCTAGACCTAGATAAAGCTAGTATAAAGAAGGCCTAGACCTACTATAGGCCTAGTACAATACAGTTTGAGAGTCTAAATTTTTCTCGAATCTCGAGCTATATATAAGTTTTCGTGTGAAACACAAAAGACGAACGCAGATGACGAACTAAACATGGATATAGTTGTGGAGAGGTACAAGCACGTAACTTTACACAAAGAGCTACAGCGACCCAGATCTGTACCTCTCCACAACTATATACGATGGCTCGTACCCACGAGGAGAATATTCTATTCATTTAAACATGGATGCTTTATTTTGAAAAGAATCCTAAATTGAAGTACGATAATCCGCGATTTTATAATAACGGAGCGCAACGCTCTTTACAGTAATGTACCTAGATAATAAAGAACTGATTCGTTGTCGAAAGAAAAAGCGAGATTTTATAAGTAACTAAAGCGTGAATATCGCAATACAAGTTTAGATAAGTTCAAATCAGTAATCTATCGTACATACGAGGTAATACAATGATCTGCTAAATGACAAGGACCAGTTTAGACAAGGTAATGTTATACTCGTACACACGGAAACTTATGAAGATTAACGGACGATTCAGAAATTGCATATACGTTCGATCTTACAAATGATAGCTCGATAGTCGAAATTTTTCCAAGTCCCCCTCCTATCATATAATTATAGCGCGATGGTCGAAATTTTACGAAGTCCCCCTCCTATGACGAGGATACTCGAAAGAGTAACACAAAAAAAGATGTAAAAAGACCGCACGAAAATTGAAAACACGAGCGCTTTCGGCTAATCAGCCATTCTCGAAGTGTGAAAAGCGACTAACTAAACCCAGCACCAACGAGAACAAGCGACATCGAGCGAAATCATGACCGACGCTACGAGTTATCGAAATGTGAATCATTCCCGTAGACTAATTTGATCAATCCTTCTTCAGGAATGACCAGCCGTCAGCTGCAAATTAGAGTTGACGAACATAAAAAAGCTTGGATGAAAAAGAAAGTAGGGGAGTCACCCTTTGCTGATCATTTGATCGAAAATGGTCACAATTTTAAAGAGGGGTCCGAAGTCTTCCTTCATAGGGAAAACTCTTAGTTCAAGCGTGTGCCCCTTGAGGAAATAGAAATCCTCCGTCATCAGAATAATAGTAGCGTTACCGTTTTGAACAGGTACATTCCTGAAGAAGGATTGATCGAATTAGTCTACGGGAATGATTCACATTTCGATAACTCGTAGCGTCGGTCATGATTTCGCTCGATGTCGCTTGTTCTCGTTGGTGCTGGGTTTAGTCGCTTTCCACACTTCGAGAATGGCTGATTAGCCGAAAACGCTCGTGTTTTCAATTTTCGTGCAGTCGTTATACATCTCTTTTTGTGTTACTCTTTCGAGTATCCTCGTCATTATGAATGACCGTAGCTTTATACAGAAACGTATTGATTCCCCCTCCTATCATATATAGCTTGAGAGTCTGAATTTTTTCAAGTCCCCCTCCTATCATATACCTATAGCTCGAGAGTCGAAATTTTTTCTAAGTCCCCCTCCTATCATATATGGCCCGAGAGTCGAAATTTTTCCAAGTTTTTTGCTGGACGGCGCATGGCAAATTTCTCAAAAAACCCCCCATAAAACAGGTTCCCTGTTAAAACCAATCGCCAATCAAGCCAGATATTTGTAGAATTAACCACAAAACTCAAGTTTATAAAGTCTATCACCGTGACCTCACATCAACTGATAACGGAGTACCTAAAGGTCTTCTAGAGGTATTTATAATCCAACAGGGAAACCTTTATTTTATTTAATTTTAGAGTAGAACTGATCTAACCTTGTCCACCTTGCTATCCCCCTGTAACAGTTGTTTCTGCGGTCTATAAAAATTTATATTTCTACTACTCTTCTGAATATTCATAATTCAATGTGATTGACCGTAACCTACAAAATTGATTCTTAGCCTAGTATTGGTGTAGTAAAACTTCGAGAAAGTTCAGTGCCCCCTCCCTTTATCCACCTCGCTAGGGGTTTAATACCTCACTTTTCTAGCTAGAAAAGTCGATGAAAATAATAAATATATCGTACCCGAACCTGGTTTACTCGTTAATCTAACCTATAATTCCACGCCCCAAGATACCTCAAATCAACTGTAAATCACTATCAATTATGTATACACGAAATAAAAATGACGTATAAATCAATAATTAATTAAGAGTGAAATCACCAAGATAGTCCAGCAGCACACTTGATGAAGACTAAAAAATTGTACTCAATTATTCAAAGTCAAGGTTTTCACCATCGAGTATGACTAATAATAATGAAATAAAATAAAAGTGAAAGACCCGCCATTGTCACTATCCATTCAGAAACAAATTTAACAATAAAATAAAATTCAAGGCTCTAGGCGCTGTGGGAAGCGAGATACAAGTGTATTAAATTTGAATGAAATATCATCGAAAATAAAATTCAATGAACCCTTGGTGAAGAATGAACCAAGAATGAACCTGTTGAATGATAAAAGGTTCTTCATCACAATACACGTTCTGATAACAAAAGAAAATCCGCTTCTCGTAAGGTAAGCAGCTACTCACTCGCAGCTATTTGTAAGCACTCATAATAGTAAGAAATTTTTCAAAAAAGTGAAAATTTCTCGAGAACTACTCATCCGATCCTCAAAAAAATTACATGTGCATATCTTCAGATATAATACTACAATATGGCCAAGTTATAAAAAAAACCATTGGGTAGTTTCGGAGGAGTTCCGCGGACAAAAAAATACTCGAAATACTGCAAAATTTCTCAACAAATTGAAAATTTCTCGAGAACTACTCATCCGATTCTCAAAAAAATTGAAGGTGCACATCTTCAGATATACTACTACAATATGGCCAAGTTACAAAAAAATCCATCGGGTAGTTTCAGAGGAGTTTCACGAACAAAAAAATCTTATACACGCATATATATATAGGAGTGAGTTCGTCGAAACACTTCGAATAAATACGATTTTATTCCTCGATGCGCAGATATATTATATTTTCTACGAATCGACACAACGTCGTTACACGCTCTTTACATCTCAACTAAACACGTTATACAAATATGATAATAATAGTATTGGGCTACGCCATCCTACCCGTGTTATCTTATTCGGAACAAACTAGATAAAATCGATAAGACCCATAGTGACGTAGTCGTAAATTACAGGTTGTAATTTTACATCCCCCCAACCAAAGAGGACAAAATAAAAAAAATAAATAAAAAGACTAGACTTCGCTCAAAAATCATACAGATTACAAGATGCTGCGGTCTTGCCCTAAGGCCGTCGTTCTGTTCGTCGACTCAAAAGCCACTCCGGCGTAGCTTTCGCAGACCATTGCAGCGAGTCGAACGTGTGCTGTGCTGATCTCAGCACGAACTACACGCCGACGCTACCGAAGAGTGAATGATTTCATCCGCCTCTGCGACGCTTACTTTGGCCAGACACGTTCGGTATCGGGAACTGCCGTACTTTATAAGACATTCCCATGTGTTACGTTGTTGGATTCGGTATGTTGGGCAGCATTTTACTTATATGAAAAAGGCGTTTTGATGTGCCACACGAGACGCGATATACCGACTTTGACAGCTTCTCAATAATGGGAAAAGGTCCAATACGTATTTCATCGAGTTTATCTCGGTTGAGCTTGTTTCCGTTCTCGACATATACCAAGTCCCCCACTTGGAATTCCTTATCTAACCTATTCTTATCATATCTTTTTTTGTTCATATTATGATTTTTTATTGTGTTTTGGTATGCCTTCTTTCTATCATCTTCGATATTCATCTCATTACGCAGTTCTTTTGGAATGATTGGTGTTATGGTTCCCTCGAGAAGATATTCTGGGGTATATTTGGTGACTGAGTGAACTGTTTCATTATACTCCCTTACGCTTTGTCTCGCAATAGAAGCCCAAGCCCTGCTGTTATTTGATTCATTAATACGACATCTAATTCGGTTAACTAGTGTTTGATTTAAACGTTCATTTAAACCCTGAGAGAATGCAGCGTCTACGGCAGTAAAAATATGATCGATGTCATTATTTTCTAGATAATCAGCGAGTTCGTTGGACATGAGTCCACCATATTGATCGGTCAACAATGTCCCTATTTTGTTTTTATTACATACCATTTCAATTATCTTTATGAATTCCTCAGTGTTTTGTGATCTGGATGTGGAGATATAAGCGAATCTCGGAAAGTGGTCCACAAGTAAGTGTAGATACCGTTTGGTTGACCTTCGTCCACCAAACCCACCCACTGTGTCTAGTGACATTATTTCAAATGGCTTTGAAGCTGGACCTAGGTGACCAAGTAGGCCTAGTTTTTTACCCATTCTAACCTTGTTTTTTATACATATTTCACAACTTGACGCTATTTGTTTGATAGTTGCGTATATGTTTTCAGCATAATAATGTTATGGTTTCAATCATAGATCTACTGCCAATATGTCCTAACTTATTATGAATACGATTCACTAATAATCTACAGCCATCATTCGTGAGAACAATTTTATTTTTACCTCTCACCGTTTTATATTTTACACCCTTATGTACTCTGTCCCTTGGATTTGGGACTAGATTCATCTGATCACTGATTATTTCTTCAAGTTCTAAAAAATTCGCTGTTTTAATAATATCTTTATTCGTTTCGCAATTAGCCTCGAGCACCGGATTACGAGATAGACAATCGGCTTCTTCATTCTTATACCCGGGGTTGTAGACTATGTTGAAATTGAATTGAGATAAGTAATTTACCATATCACCTAATTCCTCATCCGTACGCACGTTCACACCCAAATTTTCCAAGGGTTTGTGATCTGAGTAAACAACAAAGCGATTACCCATGAGCCAGTACTGCCAATATTTTATCGCTTCCTTTATAGCTAAGCATTCCAGAAATACCGCTTTCTTTTTCTTCTGACTCTCTGTGAGTTTTTTAGAAAAATAGGCAACTGGCTTCATAGAATTATCGTCCTGTGGTTGTTTCAGAACCGCACCGATGCCCTCAATACTAGCGTCAGTATATATTTGTATTGGTTTTTTATTATCAAATATAGCTAGGATTGGTTTGGAAATTAAATACTTCTTGATAGAATCGAAAGATTTCTGACACTTTTCGGACCATTCGAATTCAATGTTTTTTCGTAATAAAAAGTGAAACGGTTCTAATACCCTTGTCGCATTAGGAATATATTTAAGATAAAAATTCACCTTACCCAAGAATTGTCTAATATTTTTCTTAGTCTTCGGCCTAGGAAAATCCCTAATTGAGATAACATTATCTGACATTGGCCTCACTTAATCTTTTTCGATGACATGCCCTAGATATTTAACCTTCCTTGACGCAAATAGACATTTTACGAACTTTAAACGAAAGCCTTCATTTTTTTATTGCTTGAAAGACCTTTTCTAAATGCTCTAGGTGTTCTTCGAAAGTTCTCGAAAAAATCAAGATGTCATCGATGTAGTTTACACAAAAATTGCTGAGACCATTCCTTCGAATAATCCCAGATAAAATTCGTTGGTAAACTGGCGATGCTATTTTGATTCCAAACGGCATGCATTTCCATTGCCAGTGTCCTTCCCGAGTGACGAATCCGGTTTTATATTGGTCCTTTTGTCTTACAGGTATCGACCAGAAAGCCGAGTTTATGTCGAGTACCGTGAACCACGAACAGCCGTTCGTTTTTAATATAATATCTTCAATGGACGGAAAAGGATAGGTTTCGGAAATTATTAGTTTATTTAAACCTCGAAAGTCACAACACAACCTATTTTTGTGGCCTTCTGCTTTTTTATATGCCAATGTGACAGGGGCAGCGAAGGGAGAACATGACTCCTCGATTAGACCGACCTTTAAGAGTTCGACAAACTGTTTTTTTATTTCTTCCTCATCTTCGAGCGAGCACCTGTATGGTTTCCTAGCCACAAATTTATTTTCTAATAACTTTATATGAGCTTCTTGCTCTGTAAATGTTCCTATATCGTATCTATTTCTAGCAAACAAGGTTGCGTGTTTATCAATTATTGCGTGAACTTTACTTCTTTTATCAGCGGCAAGATGCTCAGTCTGTGCTTCAAACATTTCTATTGGCATGTATTCGTTCCAATTCACTTGAATATCATTCATACTACTTCTCTGACCTATACTACTACAAGCTTGAGGCTGCGCGTCTATAGATTGCGTATCTCTATGTTGTTTGTTACCTTTGAAAGGTTTATCAATTTTACTTTCACATTCATCGCTTTGCGATATGTTCAGATTGTTTTACACATATTTGATTTTATGGGTAATATTTCTTTATTCAATTTTTTTGTGTAGAAATAATTTATCATAGTTATATTGGCACCGGGATCGTATAAACCCCTGGCCTCGTTATTTTCAATTTCAACGTTTAATTCAATGAGCGGAGTGAGACTTAGTTTTTTTGATTCGGTACAATTTCGTTTATAACGTCCTGCAGTTCAACATTATTGGCGACCTTTATCGCCTTGTTCGTTGAACTAAAATTTTTTCTATAGGTATTATTCAACTTATTTTCCGGGTTTTCTGGATTATACCAACACGTTGTCTGCGGGTGGAACCTGTTCGGGAATCCTGCTTTTTCACATAAGCCACAAGGCTTCATTTCTGACCTTGAAGGTCTTCGCTCTTGCCTACCATTACTATTTTCACTATTTCTCTGATTGGAAAACCGATCTTTCGGCTTATTAACAAATACTTCTAAACTGCTTAGAGCCGACATCAAGTCCCCCTGATTATCAATGCTTGTTCTATCTAACTTGTTTCTTATAAAATCGGGTAGTCCTATGGCTACTAAATTAATACGCGATTGTTCTGATAACAAGGGGTCAACATCGATTAACATATTGATTTTTTTTAACGCAAAATCCGTCAGGGGACCTTTATAATGCTTATAGTTATACGCGAACATTACCTCCGCCCATCCTTTTGGAGTAAAATTATCCAAAAAACCAAGTTTCCAATTGCCCCAATCATCTTCGAGACCAGCAAGTTTTAGGTTGATCGAGTACCAATCCGCTGCCGTGCCTTCGACGAATAAAAGTAGTACTTCGGCGAATTGGTTTTCAGCGATGTCCATACGAAGGCATTCCTTTTCAAACGATTTGAGCCACATTGCAGCATTCTGCGTCTTTCCAACAAATTTTTCAAGTACAATATCCTTGGTTAATGACCTCAGGCTGGATTTTTTAGACGTTTGAGAAACTTCCTGATTTACATGGACGGTCTGCACTTCGTCCAAATATTGCTCGCGGTAGCACACGTTTCCTTCCGAATCGATGTACAACGCTGATAAGTCTTCATCAAGAGTCACTGCCACATTTCGCTTTCGTCCACGAACGTCTAGTTGGCTTAATATTCTAGCGACCGTAGCATTTTTGGCCAATTCAGGATGTCCTGTATGAGGCTGATCCTTTTCTGCGAAGCGGTAAATAACAGGTTCACCAACGATCTGAATTGTCTTAATTTTTTTTACATTTGCTTTTGGATTGGTAGCAGATGCTTCACACGCAAAAGAAAATTTAACTTTCGTTGACATATTAAACAAAAGCGTATAAAGGTGTCGATTTATAAGAGTGAGTTCGTCGAAACACTTCGAATAAATACGATTTTATTCCTCGATGCGCAGATATATTATATTTTCTACGAATCGACACAACGTCGTTACACGCTCTTTACATCTCAACTAAACACGTTTTACAAATATGACAATAATAGTATTAGGCTACGCCATCCTACCCGTGTTATCTTATTCGGAACAAACTAGATAAAATCGATAAGACCCATAGTGACGTAGTCGTAAATTACAGGTTGTAATTTTACATACTGTATATATAAAAGGAAACCTGAAATTTTTTCATGCTAGTTGTGATCTAGGATCTCTAAAACGTCGAGAAAGTTCATTGCCCCCGCCCCCTGTTCACCTTGCTACGGGTGTAATACCTCACTTTTCTATATAGAAAAGTCGGTAAAATGATTGGCAGTAGTACTATATAATTCAATACCTCATCCGGGATTATATTAGCGTCACAGGTTCACGAAAATTTCAGCCCACAATGTATAAAAAAAAAAGAAAAAGAAAAGTTCATGCGATACTACTCATTGAAGCTGCTCTGCACAATCTCGAGAGTCGATACGAAACTGACGCCGATTTCGCTTCACGCATGCGACATTTATCCGCCCTCGCCTTTATGTCTGTTGATCAAGTTGTAGACGCGTTTGAGGCATTATGTGACGCTAATATAATCCCTGATTAGGCTACTGGGGTATTGAATTATTTTGAAGATACCTGGATTGGACTGACTACTCGAAATAGGCGACGACCCCCGCTATTTGCTCATAAATTATGGAACTGTTCAGAAGCTGCCAGGAAAGATATACCAAAAACTAATGATGCAGTCGAAGGTTGGTACACTGCTTTTAAGGCTACCCTTGACGCCGTCCACCCGCACATCTTTAAATTCTTAGAGGCTATTAAACAGGAGCAATCATTGATCGAGGCTAAGTATGAGCAGGAAATTTCCGGGGAGGAACCAAGTAGGGAGAAAAAGAAGTACAGAGATAGTGCTAAGCGGCTTCAGCGGGGTCCCGTTCATTTGGGCGCGGCCGTTCGGGCGTAGCCGTTCGGGCGCGAAATTGAGTAAAGCTCATTTGGGCGTGGCCGTTTGGGCGCGGCCGTTCGGGCGCGAACCCCCATATAAAGCTCAATTCAGCGCAGCGGGGAAAACTGTCATCATTAAAGAATGTAAGCTTGTTAGCGTAACCCAGAAGACACCACGTGGAGGTCAGCGTACAACGTCTTCCATCCACAAAACATGAAGTTTTGCTTCGTCAAAATTCATTCGTAACACAAATTCATTCAGAGGCGACTATGAAGGTAAATTGTGAGCTACCGCTCTCAAGTACTCTATAGGCTCCCCGTCGTCGTACTCAATGAGCAATCTATACTGAGAAACTCAAAAGTCAGTAAGTCATTAAGATTGCCTATGAAACAAGGAAAAGGCAAACATGTCTAGTAACAAAAAACACTACTATGTTTTGTGGATGGAAGACATTGTTCGCTAACAAGTTGCTGTGGTGTCTTCTGGGTTGCGCTAACAAGCTTTCATTCTTCAGTGATGACAGTTTTCCCTCGCGCCCAATTGAACTCGCGCCCAGATGAACCCTGCGCCCAAACGGCCGCGCCCAAATGAGCCCGTCCCGCTTCAGCGAGTAGTATCGCGTTTTTTTGAAGCAGATGAAGCCAACGATGAAGAAAGTGATGGGGAAAGTGACGGGGAAACGCCTACAGTACGTTTTGAGAGGTGTTGCTCACAACATTTCATACTCGTAAACTGAATTTTAATCTATAGTACTATGTACTACCAATCATTTGTTTTAATAACATTCTATGTACTTGTGTAAAACAACGAGTACTGTTTTATGTATGCATTTTTTAATGTTCAAATGATTAATTTTTATCATCTGCTATCAATTTCCATTGCATTAAATTTTCGCTGCTATAAATTTTCATGCTTTAAATTTTCGCTGCTATAAATTTTCATTGCTTTCAATTTTCCAGACCTCAATTTTCTGCTTTCAGTTTTCGCGTTATCAATTTTCTTGCGATGAATTTTCACAGAACCGAAATTCCCCTTATAATCAGCTGTTCCCATGTATTAGGTATAAGATGATGGTCACAGGATTTTGAAAACATTGGCGGTCTATCTCTCTTAATGGTCTAAGGTTCTGTTTCCGAGTTCGATAAGAGGATCACGTCGTTCGCATATCTGAGGTTCGACAATTTTTTTCCCTGTTGATAATATTTATGTAAGAATATGCTGCTGCATATTTTTGCACGCTGGCACTCGCAGACAAAATAGGTAGTCGTAGTTGTTATAAGAGATTAGAATAGAGATAGCGAGTGTCAGTTAATTCACGTTTTGTACGTGTAGTTGAGATATCGTTCAATAGAGACTCGGTAGCAGGAAAGACGAAGGTCTTCGGATCAATAGAGACCTGTTGCCGAGAAAGACGAAGTTCGATTCTTACATTTATATCCTTTTCCTCATATTTCAGTTTTCTAAAGATATGTTCCAGAGTACAATATAGGGGATCACCCTGAACCACCCCCTCCCTCCGTCGAAATACTACCCCGTGATTTCTGTTTTTATCCTTGCTTTCGTATTTTTGTACAACGCTTTAATGATAGTTATGTACGTTTTTGGGATTCCTTGCGCCTTCGGGGCTTCAAGGCTTCGTACACAAAACTGTGTTTTAGGCAGTCGAAGGCTTTTTAGTAGTCAATTTCAATTAGCGTAAGATATATATTTAGTTTTTGTTCTCTCCCTTTTTCTATGATTTGGTTTATTGTATGGATATGGTCAAATGTTAAGAAAGATTTTCGAGAACCTGCCTGTTTGATTGGATGTTGTACATCTAGGAGCGGTTTGATTCTCTTTAGTATAATTTTTGAGAAGATTTTTGCTGTAGTTGGTCTCAGGGTTCTTGGGCGATAATTAGTTATTTTGTGACGGTCACCTTTTTTTACCAGTAGGATTATTCCTGAAAGCAACCAGTCTTTAGGAACTGCTCCTAATTGTAAAATTCTGTGAAGATTAGTGTGAACGTTCTTACAAGGCCACTCCCCTCCCGAATTTTATATGTTTGTTCGTGATTTCATCGCGGCCTGGGGCTTTCTTAGGCTTTATTTTGGATTTTGCATCTTCTACTTCCTTGTACAATACCGTATATCTGGTTCTGTTTTTTCGTCGTGAACTTCGAGGTATAGTTTGTCAGCCCTGTGGAAGCCTATTTTTCCCGAGGTTTTTCCTATGTGCTTTGTGGGGTTTTCTGGTGTGTTTTTATTATCATTATAAAGTTCTCTGTAGAAGGAGGAACTTAGTTGCTATATTATTAATTTCTTTTCTATCGTATCTCTTACCCTGCTCTCGTTTAGCAAATATATAGTCTAGTATGTACCGAGACCTAGCCTTTTTTGTTCATATTTTTGAGATTTTTGTTCCTCTTTAAAGTTTCTCTTCTTATTTCCTCATTCTTTTCCTCATTATTCATCAGTCTTATTTTGTACCTTATTAGTTTTGATACCAGTTTATTTCGAGTTTATTGGCTGCTGTTTTATATCTTATTTTCAGTATCATTGCTCTGTTTTCTTGAAGTGATTTAATTTCAACGTTGGGAGGGTGAGTTTGTGTATTCATTCGCTTCTTTCGAGTGCTGCGCTCGTTTCACTCCAAAGAAATAGGCACTTCTAGTTGCGCTGTTTAGTTCTAATTCTTTTGCAAGTACCATACTTGTACTCTCTATTTTGGACTGCAGCTTGTTTCGATATTTTTCTGGGTTTTGTAAACCAGGGGCGGGTCTACAAGCGACCTTACACCGCTCCTACGCTGGTAGCCCAGCTGGCTGTAGTTCATTGTAGCTGAGATGAGCCTGTGGTCGGTATAAAATTGAAATTTTTCCATCCCATACACTTTAAAGTTAGTTGTATGTTTCTTCTAAGCCGATGTTAGTATGTAGTCTATTAGCGTTCTGAAGCTTTTATTGGGGGCAATCCAAGATCATCTCTTACCTTCTCTCTTTTTAAGGAACCCGTTTGTTATTTTCAGGTTGAATTCCTGGCAAAAACTGATGAGCCTCCATCCTTTGTCATTACGCTTGCCGTAGCCGTTTTGACCGTCTATGTTCTTTTCCCCTTTGTTCCTTTGACCTACTTGACTATTCCAGTCTCCCTGTATGATTAGATTGTTTGTTTTTATTTTTGTTCTGTTTGGTTTGTAGCCTACTTCTTCATAAAAGTCCTCTATTTCGGCTTCTGAGGTTGGAGCTTCTGTGGTTGGAGCGTTAGCTTGAAAACAAATAAATGGATTCTCTTTTGTGGCTATTCTTATCATTGCTATTCTGAGATACCTTGCATTTCTAGAATCTTATCCCCCCCCCCCGACGCCTGATTTCTGACATTCCTATTATATCTATGTAGTCTTTTGAAAAGCTTCTTCCAATTTGGTCAAGCTTTTGGGACATAAAAGTGTTCACATA
Source organism: Aspidiotus rigidus (assembly GCA_035079385.1). Lineage (NCBI taxonomy): Eukaryota > Metazoa > Arthropoda > Insecta > Hemiptera > Diaspididae > Aspidiotus > Aspidiotus rigidus. The sequence goes on along the minus strand of JAVHKY010000048.1, from coordinate 2,167,121 downwards.
AAGGTGTTAGGGAGTTTATTGTTCCCAATTTCAGCCTATTGTTCTTGTTCTTTTTGCCCTTCCTAGCCCGTACTACTGTTAGGAACAGGGTTCCTATCGTTTAGGTTTCCGGTTGAGATGTCCTTAACAACAGTTTTTTTTTTAGGTTAGATTTTTTGTTGGGATTAGCATGGACTACCGGGATATTGAGTTGTGGGTAAGGTTGACTGCAAGAATTGAAGTATACCCACCCTGGATTACCTGCCCTTCTAAGTGAGGTATATAATTGAATTATACCTTTGTAAAAAACCTTGTTATACCTTTTTTTTTTTACTCTTGTTTTTCTCTCTTTTAATGAACAAAGAATAATTTTCATATTATAGATGTTCAGGCTTTGTGGCCACCTATTCTGTTGCCTCAGGCAAAATTCCGACAATAGCACATTCAGGTCAATAGCACATTTCAGGCTAACATTCTTAGGGTTTGCTATAATTGGACAAAAGTAATCGCTTTTGAAAAAATAGCATTAAATGCGGTAGGACGATTTGTTGTGATTGTACCGGACTTCATATCGTCATACATCAATTGAAACCTTCTTTTTTAAGAAGGGCATATCTCTTATGGGACGTTACGTTTATGCGAGTTACAGGCGAGTTACAAGTTACGTTTATGGGAATTACGCCCTTCTTGAAAAGAAGGATTCAATTTGTTTCATTTTCTAACCTTAATTTTTTGCTGATTTCCAAGTTATTTCTGCAAATGTCACTTGGTCGTTCAACTGCAACTCTGCGCAGGTAGTCAACAAGTTTTACTTAGTACATCCAAGATACATCTTGATAAGAATTCATTAGGCAATTAACTACTGGTAGGATACAACAAAAATTAGATATGTTTATTTATCACAGACTTCTTGTTGTCAGGTCACTTTCTTGATGATGCCAATAGATGTGTATTGGGCATATACTGTAAAATGGACAGCTGGTGATATACTCTGCCGCTTAGCTGCTTTTAGTCGTATATTTGGATTGTACTTATCTAGTTTCATTATCATCTGCATCAGTGTTGACAGGTGAGTAGACAAAGTGAAACCTATGATTAACGCAAGAAAATAAGAAAACAACAAATGTAAATTGTGTTTAACAGAAAAAGTGCGAATGATGTTGAAAGAGTATAAAATACTACTACTCACATTCACATAACTTCGATGATCTTCTTGAACAGTTCTCGTGACATTCAAAGATTCAAAGAAACAGAAAATGGAATTTTTATGACATGGATTTTTGTTTGAATTACTGAGTTTTGAAGCCATCTCATATCCATATCAACCAACAGATAATATTGATTTGAGATAAGAAGTCAAAACTGATTTTTCTAAAAAATGGAATTACCACGAATTAAAATGTCTTGTAATCATCAGGAACAAACTAACTTTGTTGTATGTACCAGGTCACAAAAAATCTAAATTATCCATATTGGGGTTTGAACCTGCACTAGAGAGAGCTACTGAACGTGTGAATCAGAGAATTTATGTACGTTTATACATTGATTTTCAATCAACTGTTATTTTTCAATATATCATTTATTGCTACAATTTTTTTTGTGATAATGTTGATGATACAGACTACAAAATTTAGCTTGTATTTGCTTTAAGAATGATAATCCTATTAATTATGGTGCGTGAAATTTCTTCATTTGAAAAGCATTGAACGAAAGGGTGAATATCGTCAGGGCTACCAACTCCCCGACACTAAGTTTAAATCCCAATACATAAAAGAAACAAATTTATACACATTAAAAAATAATTACCTAATTAATACAGTTTATCACGATTTACAATTGACCGCAGAGAACAAGTATATCGCTAGAGTACTTTCAGCTTAGAAGTCATCGTCAGTAACAAACAATATGTTGTGAACTAACAATGATGAAACAAGAACCAAGAGACAAGAAAATAGTGATGACCATAACCAATTATGTAACCGGTTAAATCGGTTATTCCCTCCTTAAATAACCTGCTTTAACTGGTTAATTATACTTGAAAATTAACTGAGTATACCAAGTACTGACATGAATAACCAGTGCACCGACTACACTGTTGCAATTTCCCGTTTTGGGATTAGCGCACTATAACAATACCTATACTCAATTCAATGTAAGATGCGCCCGCGTGCTGATGAATGCTCGCTGCGTAGCGAGGAAAGATGTCACTATGCACAGAAGAACAAACGTTCCCTTCTCCCTCGTAATTTGTAGCGTCCTAGGTTGTGGGCGCATCTTGTGTTGAATTGACAGGGGCGCAGCGAGGGTGGGCGTGGGTGGTGTCTCACCCCTCCACAAGTTATTGCAGTCGGCTTTGATTTTTGCCGCCCCCTGAGCCTGAGTCGGCATTTTCATAAATTCGAGTCGGCACTTCCACACATTCACCCCCCCCCCACATAAATGGTCCTCGCTACGCCACTGTGAATTGAGTATACTATAACTTGAGCGATCACAAAAAATGCTTCATTATCGGACCAATTTTCAACGTAGATGAGGCACTTTTTCTATAATTGCTCAAAGTCAAATGTCAGTTGAGTTGTTATTACGGCTACTCGGCTAGTCGGCTATGGCATTGTTTGTTGTTTTTATTTTTATAGACAGCGTACATATTGATGTACAAAATTACAAAAATTGAATTTTTTTTTCTATCATTTTATTTTTATTTAGATGGTATATGCCTACTATAGCTTGATAACTATTTCTTGTGATTTGTGCCTATTATTTTCTATGGAATATAAAAAATAATTTGGCAAACCTTAGCGCTCCTACGCAGTTGAATTTACCGGTTATCAACCGATTAAATCGGTCATTTTTTAGTGGAATAACTGGTGTATTGGTTATTACAATTTCACAAAACCAGTTGATCGGTTAATGAAAAATACCGGTTTTTACCAACACTACATGAAAAAGATTATATAAAGTTACTGAAGAGTGAAGATGGCTTTTAAACTGAAAGTACTCGAGCGATACACTTGCTGTTCTCTGTGGTCAAAACCCCACGCGTATTTAAAATACAGAGGTCACACCTTTCCCTACTGTGCAAAAGGAGGTTTTGCAGACTATATATCAAGTACACAACGCCGTAAGCGTAACACTAGATGGTGAGTTGTGTTTGTCACCGCTTAGCGCGGTCCACATAATATATAGTCAGAGGAAAACATTCAGTTTGTAGTACGACACTACACTGCAAACTAAACTAATGTAGTCTAGTTTAAGACTAATAATTCCACTTCAACCACTTTTTACCTCTATCAACCAGTCAAAATCAAACTCTGGAACCTAACGCTTTTCACAAGGATTATTTGCTAATGGTGCAGATTGCATATTCTATCGACTATATTACCCAATCAACAATGAGTTCTCAACACTGTCGCTTTCTGCAATAGTGATTAGCGATTAGAAACTACTTTTTCTTAATACATGGTGTTAAATCGCTGTTTTGACCATCAAATACATGCGGGTAAATTTGCTTTTTACCATTGACTACAAAAGTAAGAAGAAAAAGTGAATTAGCCAATAGCCTTTGAATATCAGTTGACAACGATTCGTAAAAGAACGATCATTTGTACAGCGTACTTTCGTTCAATTGTTTTTGCGTTATCGCTCTTCCGTCTTAATTTTGTTTTTCAAGATTTTAACACCATTTATTTTAAAAAAATATCTTCCTAATGCAAGGCTGTATCGGAAGGTTTAACGTCTTGTATAGAAATATACTATTTCTATGTATAAGTAGGATTGTTTCGCCGATAAAATCAATTTGAATCCAGGAGAAAACTAACAAGAAGCCAGAAGAGGCTATTAATACTATAGTTACTGAAAATGTATGTCTTTGAAACATGGGCTGATGGGAATGAAACCAGTTATCAATCAGTCAATCAATCAATCAAATAATTAAGGATTTGATTACATTTTCTGACTGAAGAACTTATAATTTGTCAGCTGATGTATTTAATCTGACATAAATTACTATTTGAGGAGTTATCTGTCAAAAGGGCATCCGTCAAAGGGGTGCACTTTTTGCGGATATCCACATTTTTGAATTCTGTGAACCATTTACTATCAATATACAAAATTTTGAAAAAATAAAAAATTACATGTACGCTTATGGTCACTCAACCCCATCTCCATAAAAAGGGCACCCGAAGTACACATCTTTATGGAATTGTCCCAGATTCATTTGTCGATCAATTTGAAAAATAATTAGTGATCTGTAAAGATGAAAACACACAAAATATTTTTCGTCATTACAGATTTTTTGATAAAATGAATGTGGAATGCCTAATCTGAACATGAAACTTCAAAGAAAATCATCTATTGCTCACGGGTGCCCTTTTGACAGATAACTCCTCATTTGTAGTTTGTGAAAAATTTATCCTACCTTGAAAATAATGTTGATATCAAAATTTAACGCGGTTCATAAAGAAATACATTAAAAATACATTAAAACATTTAAAAAAACACTCACGCAGTCGCGTGAGTAGTACACGACTTTTCTTCCCACAATGCAAAAAACATTGAGAGAGTCACTCCCTCTCTTTAAATTAAATACCAATGACCTGTCAATCATGTCAAACATTTGTAGAATAAACAATAAAACTCAGTTTATAAATTCTATCACTACGATGTCACATCAACAGATAACAAAGTAAAAATACCTATAATCCCATAAGGAAACCTGAATTTTGTTATAATTTAGGCTAAGAGTCATCTAAAACCTACAAAACGCCTCCAGAAAAACCACTCCCCCTCCCCCTGTCCAAACTGCTCCGAGGCTATAACAGTTGTTTCTAATAAAAAAGAGCTCTACAATCATTTTTTCCCATACGTTATTCTTAGCATATTATTAGTCTAGTATACTGTATATTAGGATGAGTGGTTCAATTCTTCATCACTTCCGATTCCTGGCATCTCTTAAAGCTATCTCCAGCTGCTATTCCTCTCGTGCACTCATAAATTGCCTTCACGCTATCATATCACCATTTTCTATGCACATTCCACCCCAAAATTCTTCATCTGGGAATCCAGCTACAAGGAGATCCCGAAAAACTAAAAAAATCGATGTCGAAACGAAAGAAGCAACCAATCACCCAATAGTCAACCTCTCATTCCTTCCCTCACGCTTCAATCATTCCAAACGTATTAACAAACTACCTCACTTTTCTAGCTAGAAAATTCGGTAAAAATATATAGCACCCAAGCCTGGTTTACTCGTTATAGTCTAATCTCAAATCTCACTCAAAAAAGCCAGTCCAAATTGAAAATAATCTTTCCATCTCCTGAGACACCTCAAATCAACTATGAACCACTATTAATTATGTACTCATACATGAAAAAATGACAAATAAATCAACTATTAATTAAGAGTGAAATCACCCAGGTAGTCTCGCATCAGCACACTTGATGAAGATTAAAAAATTGTACTTAATCATTCAATCTCAAGGTTTTCACTATCGAGTATGACTAATAATAATGAAAAATAGCTAGAAAAATGAACAACTCGCCATTGCCACTATCCGTTCAAAAATAACTTTAACAAAACAAATAAAATTTGACAAAACAAAATTCAACGCTCTAGGGGCTGTGGGAAGCGAGATACAAGTGTACTAAATTTGAATGAAAAGGTTTCATCGGAAATAAAATCCAATGAACCCTTGGTAAAGAATGAACAAAGAATGAACCTGTCGAATGATGAAAGCTTCTTCATCACAATGCACATACTGATAACGAAAGTGGTAAATGTATAGGAAAATCCGCTTCTCCTAACGTAAGCAGCTTTTTGCGGCTATTTGTAAGAAGCTACTCATGATAGTGAAAAATTTTTCAAAAAAAGTGAAAATTTCTCGAGAACTACTAATCCGATCCTCAAAAAAAATGCAGGTGCACATCTTCAAATATAATACTACAATATGGCCGAGTTACAAAAAAATCCATCGGGTAGTTTTGGAGGAGTTACGCGGACAAAAAGGTACTTGAAATACTGCAAAATTTCTCAACAAATTGAACATTTCTCGAGAACTACTCATCCGATTTTCAAAAAAATTGCAGGGGCACATCTTCAGCAGATATAATACTACAATGTGGCTAAGTTACAAAAAAATCCATCGGGTAGTTTCTGAGGAGTTCCGCGGACAAAAAAATCTTATATATATATAAGGAAACCTGAAATTCTTTTTTATGCTAGTTGTGATCTAGGACCCCTAAAACGTCGAGAGAGTTCATTGCCCACTCCCCCTGTTTACCTTGCTACAGGTGTAATACCTCACTTTTCTAGTTAGAAATGTCGGTAAAATATTTAGACCAATTACTGCGATTGTTAAGAAAAACAAACATCTCCAAGTACAAGCTTTAAGAGGGTTGGTGGGTGAACTAAGAATAAACGGAAATTACTGAACGTCAATTGGCGATTCGTGATCCATAATATCTAAAATTATTGGTTCATGATGTCAAGTTCTCGACTTGATGAGGTACAAGACTCATATTATGCATAAAAAGAAGTATAATAGCTCGTTCATTAATTCAATTTAAATCAAATTATTGAACTCCGAGACGATTAAAAATCTTATTTTATGACCAAACAAGGTACAAGTAGTATACAAAGTACGTTTAGGACACTTTTTGGACAATCTCAAATTTGTACAAATTGATACCATTTTCATCAAAATTTTAATCCTAAAATTTGATCTAAAATATTACCCCAAAATTTATTCTCTAAAATACGATAAATGAGGTAAATTTTTTGCCTATGATTTTTCAACGCTCACAAACGTTCAGGTATAATTTATTACCAATTTAAGCTTTATTTGACTGAAATCACAGTCACAAAGTACGTATAGAATACTTATCTGGACAACCTCAAATTTGTACAAATTGATATAATTTTCATCAAAATTTTAATCCTAAAATTTGACCTAAAATATTACCCCTCTAAAATACAATAAATAAGGTAAATTCTTTAACAATGATTTTTTCAACGCTCATGAACGTTCAGGCATAATTTATTACCATTATTTAACCTTATTCCAAGATTTTTACCATGCAAGTACATATAGGACACTTATCAGTACACTCGCAAATTTGACCAAATTGATATTATTTTTCCAGTAATACAATAAATAAGGCACGAACGTTCAGGCATAATTTATTACCATTATTTAGCCTTATTCAAGCTTCATCTGACAGATAGGAAAAATTTTTACCATGCAAGTACGTATAGGATACTTATTTTAAAAGGGGTTAAAATTGTCAACCTCTTGTAAATTTCAATAGTGAAAAATGATGAAAAAATAAGGTCTATGATTTTTTCAACGCTCACGAACGTTCAGGCATAATTTATTTTCATTTTTGACAAGATATAGGTACACAAGAAAAATATTTACCATGCAAGTACGTATAGGACACTTATCAGGACACTGTCAAAATATAGCCCCAAAATTTATTCTCTAAATTATGATAAATAAGGTAAATTTTTTACCAAAAATTCAGGACACTCCAGGACACTCAGGTGCACAAATGTTCAGGCTAAAAAAAAAAATTTAGGACACTCAGGCTCAAAAAATCTTGACTTAGTATTGAACTTTTTCAACACTCAGGTGCACAAACATCGAAGCTTAAACAATCTTGGCTTGATCGTCATTGAACTTTTCAAAATGTGCACAAACGTTCAGGCACCCTATCATGCACGGATAATTAAACTATGTCCAATGTCTTCGTGCTCATATCTCGTCAGCTTTCGATTCGTCCTTAGGGAAACCGTTCGAGAAAAACTTAGAAATCCGTTCTCTAATCATAACCGAATAATATAATAACTATTCACAAGTGTATTTGTTTAAATTTTACTCGACAACGGGACGATGAAAATAATGAAGAAAGAATACTAGGTACCGTACATGTTTATCGAATATAAGTTGATAACTAGCTATTGAGAACTGATAATAACGAGAGTAAAAACCCAGTACGGGTACGTACTAGGAAAATAATAAAACAATTTTTATCGTAACAACTACCTAGTATTTACAATTCATCATATTTATCTAACCAAGTGTGATTCAACAAAATCCTGGTGGAATCTGCGACTAAACGATAATGAACACGCTTTAGTAAAGCACCAAGTAATTCATCCTTGTATAAGCACACCCACGGATGTGTATTGATTCACTCTCGTAAATATACAACCCTGCAATACCGTAGCAGAACTCAAACACTGAAATACCGGTACCAAACTTTTCTAATTCTGCAACTAAGTCTTCTACAAATTTAAAGTTAGACGTTCGAAGGATCCAGTACCATTCGCAGAAACGAAGGTTGATTTTTCGGCCAGTGGACATCTTCATTTCTGTGCTGAACTCTTTTGGCCATACAATTTTTGGGGTGGTTTTTCCAGCGATAACATTCATTAATTTGAATCAATTTGTAAGTTGTTTTCTTGAGAATATTTTTGGAATTCTTTAGCGGATTTTGGTACAGGATTCGATACCAAGACGGTTTCTGCGACTAGTTCCAGATGGCTTCGTAATATGGTATCGACTTCATTTTCGATCGCCTTATTACGATAGAATTCCTGTGAAAAGACAGTATAAGTTTAGTTTCTCGTTCAACAAAACTAGTTAATTTTGTGGAAGCTGACGAAGCTACTACGTGTTAAAAATATTATAAGATTATATCTCGTTTAGACAACTTTGATAGACAAACTATACTCGTTTAACTAAGAATGGAAAATGGTTACGCGGTCATATATGGCCGCGAGTAAACATCTTGTATAACCAACGTGACTCAAGAAGTACCGTTTTTTCCCAAAGTATTCGGTATAATAACGTTGATCAAATGAGTCTCAATTCTAAGAACGGAAAATGGTTACGCGGACATGAATCATCTTTTCATATTTTTAGCCAATTCTGATAGTGAACATGGTAGGAATTTATATGAATCTAAGAATCTAAGCTCAATTTTGTTGTAAATTATTTCATTTTTTTTATTCCTAAACCCACTATCATATTTTACAACTTTTGAAAATGATATATTTTTTTCTTCATTATTCGGAATTGTCGTAATATCATTATAATCATCTTCAAATTCTTTAATAATTATTAAATGAGCATCATATCCTGATAAATTATGAAAATAAATTGGAATAAATCTAGGTACCTACATTATAATTAAGGTTACAAACACTATGAGCTGCTCCTCTAAATTCTCCAGTTAGATGATCATGATCTCGAACTTTCATTTTATTTACAAATTCATTACTTTCCAATAATTTTAATTCTTTTTCCCAGTTTGAAATGTTTGTATTTAGTTCTTCTTTCTTCTCAATATTATATTTCCTATTCTTCACAAATTCTATAACTTTATTGAAGATTTTTTCTTCATAATTATTCATTATTTTCTTTTTCTACATTTTCCAATGTAGAAATATAGTTTTCATAAAATGTATTAATATCTCCTCCATCTTTTTCATATTTATTTCTTGTTTTATCTACAATTTTTCTATTCTGTACAAATTCAATAAGTTTGTTGAGTTTCTCTTCATCATCTAATTTTATACCTTTTAATTTGAGTATACCGGTAGTTTTCATAAAATCTATTCATATCTCCTCCCTCTGTTTCATACTTAATTCTTGCTTTATCTACAAGTTCTTCAAACTTATCTTCCTGTTCTATCCATAATAATGATTTACGAGCAACATCAATTTTCTTATTCAATATTCTTAGATCTTTTTCAGTAGAGGAAGGTGTATCATTAAGATTTCTTTCACAAATATGACAGTCCTTAGCATTTTTGTATTCCATTTTCTGTGTTTCAGATAGTTCTTTCATTTTAATTTTTCTATCTAAATATTCTTGCGCAATAACTTATGTAAAGCATTTTCTCTTAATTTTTCATACAATTTCTTTGGTGCATCTAAACCAAAATGTTCAAATAAATTTTGTCTAATTTCCCCATTAGCATATATAATGTAATAAACAAAACTGATTGGAAGATGTCTTTGAATTTTAATTGTATATGATTCATATTTTTCATCTTCTTCCTTTGTTTTATTTAATTTTTTTGCAAGTTTTTCTATTTTTCTATTCAGTTCTTCTATTTTATTAAGCTGCTTTATAAGACTTTCAAAATCTCCATATATAGCAAATGGTACCTTCATTGAATGATTATAATTTTTAAATTCAACAATATTATTGCTCTTATCAGGTAGAATTACTTTGGCAGGTTTATTTAATCTACAATAATTCTTATGGTCAGATAATACCTTTTCAGTAGGAAAACTATGCAAACACATTTTTACAAAGATGTCTCCTCTTATGATCTGATGTTGTTTGTTTTCCAACTAATTTCCATAAATCCTTAATCAAACAATAATGAGAATTTCCTTTATCATTTTTAAAAGTAGTAAATCAATATGATTTTTCTCTTCATCTTTTGTTACTGATAATGGATAAATTTTATATTTATTATTATGATGATAAATATTAATTGAGAATCCTTCTTTAATTAAATTAAGATTATTAACTCTATTTACAAATTTATCACTATCTTGAACTTTTATTGGAAATTTAATATCTTTTAGAGCTTTATCAAAATCATGCTCATATTTTTTATATTTAGACACTCTTTGAGCATCCTTTTCTACTGGATGTAAACCAGCTAAAATGGACCATAAATAACATTTATCATCGTTCTCATTTTTAACATTTATAATTGCTTTCTTACTTGCCAGAACTTTTGGAAGTTCAATGAAAGAACCAGCTCTGAGTGGATCATATCTATTTATATTGATTCTGAAACTATCAATTGATACTAAAACCCATTGACTACCCTCTAGATTATCTTCTATTTTTTCATGTCTTCTTATTATAATTCTAGTAATTTCATTATACATATCATTCAAGTTGGAGTTACGAAGAAATACATAATTTTCTGTTTGTAATCCCCATGGTTCAGTCTGAATAGTTTCTGTATGACCCCTTCTTTCATAAGTTGCTGTAACACAGAAATTAGCCCTAATTCCTTCATGCAATCTCAACAATTTTTTAAGTCCGAAAGTAGCATTTTTCATAATAAATAAAAACTCATTCAAATCATGTATTCCCCATTCATTATGAATTTCAAATTGAGCATGTCTACTAGCAAAATTTTCATCTACGAATTGAGGTCTAATTTTTATATTATTCCTAGTATTTGATCTAAATATATCATCATGAAATTGGAATGGAGCTCCAGTAAGCCATGTATTTATTTCCTCCTTTGTCAATGTAAAAATAATCCGTTGTACATTTGGTTGGGGTAATCTAGATTGCGTTACCGTGATACTGATATGGGGCTTCATTGAACACTCGGGGCTATTTTGTACATTTTCGTGCCTAGCGATCGAATGAAGAATTAGTATATTTCATGACAAGGTGCGAAAGCGACGTTTTGAGTGACGAGTTTGGTGTAGTTGCGACGCGAGTCGAAGACGAGCGGAGCAAGCCGAACGAGTCACTCGAGTCGCTTCGCTCCTTGTCTTGGAAGATTTTTTTTATAACGACGACGGCTAAGAGTGTGCGTTTTTTGTTTTGTCGACAACTCGTCACCCGGTCGCCGTTGCACGCAATTTCTCCTGCTGCTAACATAGAACATTATCACCCACTATCGATATAGAGCAATGCGGCGCAGCTGGTAGTGCAACGGCTTGCGAAGTCAGGAGTGCGTGGTTCGAGCCCTGATCGCGGAGACAAAAAAAAAATAATAAAGAGAAAATGGCCGTCGAGAATGGAGCGGGCAGAAAAATGTGAATTCAGGGTGGTAATGTAGCAAGCGGGCGGTAAAATGAGAGAAGAGGATAGAAAAGGAAATAGACGACCTACAAAGTAGATGAATTCTCAAACAACTACTTTCGCACCGAAAATCGACCAACAAAAAACGCACTTTCGTAGCAGGAGTTATAAAAACATTTATGCAATTCCAATGAGTCGATTGACAACTCCGTGTTATCAGCTTACTGTTAATATCTATGGTTTTGTTTGATTCGTGCACGTGAACACATTCTAAATTTCGTGAGTCGTTTTTTCACAAACAAAAAAGTTCGGCGAAAAATATAAAAATACGCTTTGAATGCGGTCAGTACTTTTTCTTCGGGTAGAAGCATCGTTTAGCATTACATTGCAATTTACTTCAAGTTGATCGGACGCCTGTAATGGTTTCTGTGAACGATTTACAAAATGAGGCTATTTTGAACGCGTTGCTTCTCATTTTCAATATTATCAGTAGAACGACGATTATATCAATTTTCTTTACTTATCAGGTTTGTAATCGCCATCTGCCGTAATCCAAGATGATTCGTCATTATTAGAGCTCGGATTTTTCGGTTGTAAAAACATTGAAAATCGGTTCAAGAAATCTTATTTTCGGTTTCATTTGGGAAAATAGAAAAAAAAAAAATTGAAAATAATACAAATTTTTCTGAAATTTTGACATTTTTACAAAAATCGCTTACTCAGAAGCACGACAATGTGCTTTCCGAGGTTATCTTGCGTGAAAGAGTGTCTTCTGTCCATAAGAATATATTTATAATCGGAAAACAAACGTTCTACGTCGACATACTGTGGATCAGTAGATGAGTAACACAGTTTTTTTCATCTTTTCCATCGTTTCTGTACTTCCATTTCTCAAAATTGTTCGCTATGAACTGCTTTTTTCTACTGTTTTGATAAATTTTACCTTTTGGTCATTTTTGGTTTTATGCCTGTTTTCAGTACTTGAAAAGGTTTTCGGTTTTTTTCGGTTAAATAGAATTTTTTTTATGGGTCCCTACCACTATGAAACGTACTCCTATTTCATTTCTACTGATCTGCCCGTTATAGCAAACTCATTCGACAAAAACCGAGGAATCCTAGCTCTAGTCATTATAAACCTACAAAAGGGTCTCGAAGTTATTGTAACTACACGGCCAAAACGTTGGAAAAAGCATGTCTTGATAAGCTCGTGATTTTTCTAATCAAAATTGTTTCTTGTGATTTATTTTTTTACTACTTATTTGATATTGAGATTTTTCAATTTATTAAATTTGAGTTTTTCAGCACCTGGTGACACTCACCCCAACTAAAATACGATTTCTTTTCACTTTTCAGCTCTCTAGCGCCTATGTATAGAGGTAAAAAAAATAGTTTATTGGAAAACTGAGTTTTTTGTAAAACATGTCTATAAATTTTTAACACTCTTGTTTCTAGACCTTCTGATTATTGACCAATTTGGACCAAATTTGGTATGCTTCATTTTAGATTGCCCCCCATCGATATCCTCTGCAAAACTCTGCACACCTACTTAAAATCCTCATACAGAGGTGAAAATATGTCAAAAAAAAAAGGTAGTTTTCGAGGAAAATGCATTTTTTTGGACTTGTTATGGCTCCCGGCTCCTCCAATTACCGACAGATTTGGACTAAAATTGGTATGGTTCAATCTGAGGATATCCCCCTTCGATACCATGTTTCAGAAATCTGCTACCTAGCTTAGAAGACCAAGTGTACAATGTAGCCCCATTTTGAGTCAAACTTTGAACGCCACCTTCACAGAGCTCTGCAGGCAAATGTAATAACTCTAGTAAAAATCTGAGAAAGAGGTAGGATAGAGAATTTGAAGGGGAAACTTTTTTGACAGAGGTATTTTTGCATTACCAGTGTACACAAATTAGCAGCGCGCAAAAATGTAGGAAAAAATCACATTTTTTGTTCAATGTAGCCCCATCTCACGGTAATTTTTGTAATAATATAAAATATAAATCACTCAATTTTGAGGTCACTTCCTCTCCTCTGAAAGCTATATAAATTCTATATTTTCTTAAATAGTACACTATTTGACTTGTAGTTTTATTTGGATAGAAGTTATGGACTTTGAAAAACTGAATCCATTGGGCAATATTTGGATATTGTCTGCCAGTTTCATTTCTTATAACACTTATTGTGATTTGATTTCTTGTATTCATTTTACTCTTAATAAATTTTTTCTTTTAATTTATTAAGAGAAAATTTTTACAGAAAAATTATTTTTTGAACTGTTGTTTTATTTCTAACATATCCTTATGTATTTTAGTTGTAAGATGTTTTTTTAGTGAAACTAATGAAATAGTTCTTCCACATTCACAAACAGTTTTCAGTTGCTTACGCTTATTATAATTTTCTTTAGTTACCAATTTATGGTTATCTTTATTCTTCTCATAATATTCTTTCATTGATTCACTCTGACAGTCTTTACACCAATCCTGATTCTTATTGAAATTCTTTCTATCTTTTATAGACTTACATCGTACACAATATTTTTCATTTTGAGACAAATCTATTGTTATTTTATTTTTAACATTAGCACATTCCTTACACATTATTGGAGAGGTATTTTCAATTGATTTAAGAGGTGAAGATGCAAATTCTTTTTCATTCTTCATTTTCTTACACTTAGAACAGTATCTTTCTTTTTGTGAAAACTTGATAACCCGAGATTTTCGTGTCATCTTTCTCTTAATATACTTTCAATTATGTAAGTAGGAAATTTTTTAAGAAGAAATTTATTTTCATAATTATGTCCAATAAACAAAACATGGAGACATAAAAACCGTTAGAAAACCTTCCCAAATCCTGTCCAAAACCGTCTCAAATCCTGTCCAAATCCTTCTCAAAAAACGTTCAATCAATAAACATTCCAAAAGCCTTCCTAAAATGACCTGTACAAATTCAACAGCTAGATGGTACACCCGTTCAAATTCAACGGACAGTCAACAGTACACCTGTTCAAACCCAACAGACAACAGTTCAAACTCAACAGACACCTATTCAAACTCAACTGACACCCATTCAAATTCAACAGACAGACGCCTGTTCAAATTCAACAGACACCTGTTCAAATTTGACAGCTAGACGACAGGGTGTATGTTCAAGGGTTGACATTATGTATGTTCAGAGTTGACAAACAGATGACAGGGTGTAAGTTCAAGGTTGATGAGCACTTGTCAACTAGATGCATTCAAAAGAGAAAAGTTGACATCCAAATGACAGGGTGTATGCTCAAGGTCGTCAACCAGTCAACACAAATTGACAAGACAACATCTAGAGGATGGTACACTAGCTGTTCAAATTCAACAGGACAGTACACCTGTTCAAATTCAACAGGATGTCTGTTCAAAGTATGCTCAATCAATAAACCTTCCAAAAAAAACCCTTCTCAAGTTGACAACCGGTAAACAACAGGATGTATGTCCAAAGTCCTACTAATTCAGTTTTGTTGGATGATAGTTGCATCATTATTTCTACTGGGTACATTTACAGTAGTTATTTTCTTAATATTATTAAATCTAGGTCCTTTTTTAGGGTCAGATTTCATTTGTTTCAATTCATCACCAGTCAATTTCTTAGTTCCTACTTCTGAAAATACAGATTTGAAATCTTCATGAAATTTAATATCTTTCAATGATTTTTGCATATACCTTGACAATTTCTTACCCTCTACAATCATAGTAGAGAAGGTATTATTCATTTCTTCAATCCCTGAATTATCATTATGCTTTTCAGCTTGATATTTTATGATTTTCTTAACTTAGCCTCCTTCTCAAGTAGATGATCTATTAATTCTTGATTCCTAAAATTAGCGTATTTATAAATATCGGATGTCATGCTTGTTTGTTGGAGAGCTACAAAGAACTGCTTCATCATATCCTTCATATATTTATTTATATTTTTGAAACTATCAATAGCTTGAATTATTCTATCTAGATTACTTTCCTGTTTCCTCGCTTCTTATCAATTCTTCCAATTCTTTATTTTTTGAAATTATTCTATCTAGACCTTCTAGGTCAGCTTTT
Source organism: Aspidiotus rigidus (assembly GCA_035079385.1). NCBI lineage: Eukaryota > Metazoa > Arthropoda > Insecta > Hemiptera > Diaspididae > Aspidiotus > Aspidiotus rigidus. The sequence continues at coordinate 2,151,277 of JAVHKY010000048.1, read as the reverse complement.
AAGGGCACGAATCTTTTTATTTGACTTTTCATTTACCAGAAAAAATTTTTTATATTTTTATATTGTGAGGTAGGGTAATGTAATGGAAGGTAATATGGTACAGAAATAAGGTAATATTGTATGGAAGTAAGGTATTGTAAAAATAAAAAAATGACTCCTAGCGAGTTGATTAAAATATTAAAAGAGTACCTACAACTTCAAGAAAAATAGTGTAAGAAATTTTTCTTTGAAATACATATAAAATTACTGAAAAGACTATCCTAAAATATTTGAAAAAACATAGTATACCCTACAATAATAGAACTATAAGTTATGAAATGACTAGAGATTGTCTAGGTCGGTACACATTTAAAAGTGATCAAAATGAAGTTCAAAATCAATGTCAATCTAAGAGTGACAGTCATCGCCCGTTGAACATTTCTATTGCGGTAGAATTGTGAATGCGTATACGCGGCCACCACTACACCAATACACACGCAAATACTCGTGTAAATGTATGTGTGTTGTAGCTGCAGAAAAGTTGTAACATCACTTTTTCTCGCACCCCTACAATCACACTACTTTGCCATCTTCTCGCGTATACAAGTGTAGTGGTGGTACAGTTGTACAAACACTATTTTGCGCGCCCCTAGTTTGCCTCTAATTGACGCCTAACTCGCGTACACATGTGTAGTGGTGGTACAGTTGTATGAACACTATTTTGCGCGCCCCTAATTTGCCACTAATTGACGAATGACTGGCGTATACATTTCTAGTGGTATTTTGGCGGCATAACTCCTCTTACACGCGCTTCTAACTTGCGTATAATTGACAAATATCTTGCGTACAAAGAAGATGAAGCAGGAGCTCTTTAGAGTACAATTTTTTTCATTTAAATTGATTATTTTGTCGTCTCAAACAGTAATGTTTCTTGGAAGGTTGTATCTTCAATTTTTTCAAGCCTCAAGGCAGAAAAACATCTATTTGGCCCAGTCGTCAGAATTTTTTTCATGTTTTATACATTCATTCAACTTGGAACTGGAAGTCGAATTTTCCAAAGCTCCTCTTCTCATACAAGAACCATCTGTACAAAGGGCGTCAGTAAAGAAAAATTTATCACAGAAAAATCATTAAAAAAAAAATGGACAACCAAATTCAGTTTGAAATTTTAGCTCAAAATATCTCCGCAACAACGAGTTCAAGCAAAAAAATTATAAGATTAAAAATTGAAGAACGTCTCTTCTACTTATAAGATGCATAATCAAAGTTTGGATACATTCAGTAACAAAGTAGAGATCCTTAGGAATATGCCAGCAGACGCCCTTATTGCTGAGATGAAAACAATCATGGTTAAAAAAAACAACGGTTTCCTTAACAAAGTTGAACGAGGAGCGCAGGGAACCTGTTTTATGGTGGAGAGGGTGTTGATATCGAGACTGATTCTAAATTGAAATCTTGAAGGTTTTTAAAATTTGTTCAAATCTCCCTCCTATTGTATACAACTCGAAAGTCGAAATTTTTCAAAGTCCCCCTCCTATAGTTCGACAATCGAATTTTTACAAGTTTTTGGATCGACGGCGCACGTCGTTTTTTCCGACCCCCCTATAATCCCCTGTTAGAAAAAATTTCATATGAGAGATAGTTTATGATCTAAAACACACAAAAATTAGGTCTCCGCAAAAAGAGCGTCTGTCACACGGACGCAATTTATACAGATGGGTCCTCGCATATTGTGTAATATGAGTGTTCATAGATAGGCCAGCAAAATTTTCCCGATTACAACTGGTACATATAATTATTTGAAATTCAAATATTCATAGATCCAAAGGTCGTGTCTGGCTAGTAAAGACCCCTCCCTTGCTGTTCCCTACATGCCCACAGCTCTGACTAGTGTCTTGGACGAACTTGGAAATGAAACACCATTTCAATTCTTCGGATGACACATGTCCTCTCTCCTAACCAATACAGTTTTCGAATAGATTAAAATGTCCCCGTCTCATCAGATTTCAATCTACAAATAGATGGAGCCCTTTTCGCCAACTGATTAAAAAGCTTGTAAGAAAAAAAAAAAAGAATCTCAAGACGTGTCAAGAATTTTCCTATCACCCCACTCAAGCTTAACTCCACCATCTACGACAACTTCAAAAAAACCGCTTCCGGATCGGACAACATTCACACCTACATGCTTGAGAACATCCCCCCAACTCCTTTTTCCTTTTCTCCCTCTCCAACGCTATCTCACTCCGAGACTCACCCTTTAACCTGGGAACTAGCCATCGTGTTCCATATTTTAAAAACCTACAAACGTTCCTCCCTCCCCTTATACTACCATTGTATCGCCCTAACCTCCATTCTACGTAAACTCTTTAAAAAAATCCTCAGCAAAAATGGGGTTTCTCGAATCTAGTGGTACCTGGTCTCCCTGACAATACAGCACTTTACAAGCCATCTTCGACTTTAACCCCCAAATTGAAGGATGATTACATAATATCTACCCTCTTGACACTGTATTCTATGATCTTTAGGAAGGGTACCCTCGTTTGGCCACACTATATTTTCTTCTAAATTATTTGAGGTAGGCCTCCGTGGCAATTAAATGACGTCTCCTAGTGAGAAGTTTGGAGTGTTCCTCTCTTCCTAATTCTCATAAGAGATCCAACAAACTGTGTCCCTCCCCCGTCTACTTTTTCCAGATTATTCCAATATCTCCCTCACTTCCTCAAACCGTAAACGAGCTACACCTCTACTCCAACTCACCCTCGTTCAGGTCTCCTTCTGGAACTCGGATCGTGGATTTCGTTTTTCTAACAGAAAACCGTTTCACTTATAGATATTCCATAAAAGTCATTTACGTATTTTCTCTCCCCTCCAACTCCTCCTCCAGAACTTCAGATTAGCTCCTAATCCTCCACTAAATTTCTTGGCCTTAACCTTCGACACCAAATTCTCCTGGACTCCCCTCATCAAACTTCTAAGAGCTGAATGCCTAATTGTCTAAATTCACTGAATATCCTTGAATATCTATCCCATACTCGCATTGCTTGCAGTCGCAAGCTCCCTTTTCAACTACACAATTCTCTAATCCCTTCTCAAGTGGACGACGGGCCCCAATCTAGAGGCGGGCTAATAATTTTCTCTTGAAATTACGGCGGGCGCAATACAATCTGTTAACTTACGATTAGCATTCGGTGCTCTGTATAGTGTATACCAGCCCTACAACCAGCCTGTGCGTCGAGGCTGGTATTCCGATTCTCCAAAATTCCGCTTAATCATCTCTTACCGCCAATTTAATTGCGTCTACGGCCCAGTTCCCCCAACTCTCCATTTTCTCTGCTCCCTTCGCTCCCAATCCCTTATTTTTTTCTTCAGAATCTCATCCAGACTACGTTTCAACTTGGACGCCTTTCTCCCTATCTACTTATCCCCATCTCCCTGGGCATCTCAACGCGTAATATTCGCCTCGACCTGCCTGACTAACCGAAATTGCCGAACACAATCTGCATTAGATACATAAAAAAAAGCAACTAATCTCAATGATTTTTCCTTCACAACCTGTACTTTACAGATGAATCCAAATCGAGTTCCAAAACTAGCTACGCCTTCTCTATATCAATGGAGAAATCACGCTCTTCTGTACAAGAAACTCGGCCTCCATATATCTTTCTGGACTATTTGCCATCTATTCCTGCCTCGGTCACCTCTACCTTTTCCTTTCTCCCCTGAAAACCTCAACTTCTTCTCCATCTTCAAATGCTCTTCTCTGAATTCCTGGTGTCTTACTGGACTCCCGGAACACGACACAGTCAATCTAGAAGCTAAGTGAGCCCAGCTCTGCTGCTCAATCATTGATCTCTACCCTTTTCTGGCTCACTTCTAATCTCACTATCATTCTCAAATCATCTCATCATGACATAATCTTCGGTCCTCTCAACTCCACAGTAAACTTTGTTTACTTGGAAAATCCCGGATCTCTAGTCCTCTTCAATTTGTTCCTAATGCCATGAAGAAATAGACGTAGTGCCACTAAGAATTAAGCCCAACCATCTATAACACACTCCTTTCTTCTCCTTGGGCTCTCTGCTCCACATTCATTCAAATACTGCCATGTTGAGAAATGATTTGGTCCCATTTTCAACAGGGAACTTATTCCTTCAGACGGGGATAGTTATTTCGCGGAAAAGTCCGGCGTCCGCTGTCCACCGACAAGCAACCTCATATCTATAGCTTGAAGGTCAACATTTTACCAAGTCTCTCTGCTCCCCTCCTATCATATATATCTCAGAAAATAGACACTTTTGGCTTAACTCCGTGAAAGAACCCGTGAGTTTTTTTCCTGTCCATACCTCCAAAGCCTCAGAAAATGTGACCGAGGAAGAGAAAAGGCGTGACCCTTTGTTTCGGCGCGGACGTTTCGACTCGGCCGTTTGGACGCCAATGTTTAGGTACGAATCCTTTCGGCGCCACAATAATTTCGACGGTTCAATTATTTCGAAATGTGTTCTTGCATAAAAATATCGATATTTACAAAAGTATTATTTTAAAAGAACGAAAATAGTTACTAAAATTGAATCATAAAATTTTTGTAATGGTAATTATAAATTGTATGCAATCGCTCTGAGATATTCGATCGTGCTTCGATTTTTATAATTGCGGACGATTCGGAGGAGCCGTTGTTTTGATCATTTTAGCGGCAAAATGGCACCGATTTCCGAGTGTGTGTAGTTTACATTTCGACCCTTTAGCGCTGATCGGGTCTTTCTTACAAATCGCCACAGATTAGGATGCGAGTACCCAAAGTGCTGTTGCAGGCGATGATGGCCAGCTTCAGCACTGTTATTGGTTTGGGCATCGCCTTTCGTGGTTCGTGAATGTACACTCCACCTTCCTGACGAAATCGTGGGTGTTTTCAAGCACGACCCCGCCTCCCTGGACGACCAATATAATTATTCTCAAATTCCATCAGGATTTCCAGCGATTCATCAACATCATCTTTCGTCATCGAAGAGAAAATTGTCCGCGCCGAAACAATATTTCACCAGAAAAGGCATAAAGACATCTTACTTATTATAGAGGGCAAAATGGAATATTTTCCGCCATACATAATTTTATATAATTCATTGATGCACAATTGTTATTTAGTCTAAAATATATTGAACAGAATCACTAATTCACCTTGTAATGAGCGTATTTTAATTCAAAATTCATTTTTAATTCTTATATTATTACAACAGCACCTATACTAGTATTTCTTCCTGAAGGTTGATAGGTCCCCGTTAGGTCAGTTAGTTAGGGCGCGACAGATAAGTGAAAGGTACCGCGTTCGAGCCCCGCATGGCTAAGGTGACATGATGAGGAGTGCCTCAAATAATTTTTTTTTTCGCATTTTTTCCCTTCATTCTTTTTGCACAGTATGTTTTGTGAATGTAATTGTAATTTTATATTAATTTTGATTAAAAAAGAAAATAATAATGATAATAATAATAATAATGGGCCCACAGTGGTAACAAAGTTGGTAAGCAGCTACTTCACCACTACAAAAGAAGACAGTGGTAAAACAGTGGCTAAACAGCTATCTCACCCCTTCCCGTGTGTACGCAAAGTAGTGGCGTTGAAACTAGTTCACCCCTACATTGCAAAACGCAGCGTAGGGGTGGAGAATACGCACAGGTCGTCCGTTTCAAGTGGTAGGTATAAAATTAACATGTACTTATAGTGGAGTTGCAGCTTTCTCTCCACTACGAGATAGTGGTGGCCGCCGCTATATTTTCGTCTTTTTAGCTGCGAAATGTTCAACGGGTCAGAATAAAAAAGGTGATGTGAAAAATTTTTCTGAATTTAATGAAAAATATAGACAATATCTTCCTTCATGAGATTCAGAAATAAATAAAATCATGAGAAATTGAAAAAATAGTGTAAGTTATTAGATATGGATTAACCAACAAACATGATGAAAACTTCTATGAGACATTGTATGCCTTGTGGTAAAAAAACTAAGCATTCAATTATAGACGAAGAAATTAATTCCACATTGAAAGAAGAAGTAAGGTCATGATCACAATGCAAAATCACTCTGTCTATAGTGTGATAAGTACCAAAGATGCAATCATACTTATTTGTTATAAATGTAAAGAAAAAACCACACTGTGGGAAATACGAAAGGGGAGCTAGAGTAGCTTTACTGCAGTGGAAGACGTGCTGAAAACTCAATCTGAGGAAAATATCGAGACGTACGAGAGATATAAAATATATTTATTTAATTAAGAGGATAAATCGAATAATTATAAGTCCGAAACGTGTCTGAATGTGTACCAAATCGAATAATTATAAGTCCGAAACGTGTCTGAATGTGTACCATGGTCGTCATCGACGGGTCATCGGGAATCTAACGGACAGAGAATAAAACATCTATCCGTCAGTCTCGCAAACGAGAGTAAGTCGATTAGAAATAAAAGAAGATTGAGGTCGTGGATCGTACAAGTCCTTAACGGGTCGAACCAGAATAATAAGAAGAGTCGAATTGTCTAAGAATAAGTACTTACATCGATTGGAACCATCATGAATTGCTGAGTCGGCGTCTGATGCTGATCCGACATCGTATCGCAAATGTTTGTCATCGTTTATACGTAACTCGTAACCGAAATTCGTAGACAGTGGAAAAGGAGAGAGAGTTTGAAGAGAGAGATTGAAAATGGGTTGATTTTTCATTGCTATGGATTTCGTTATTTGTTTATCAGTCGGCTATTGTCGTAGCGATGAAAATTTTCGACACACACATTTCAAAGGAAATTGGTATGATCACTGCACAATATGTGGGTACTTTAGGAAATAATATTAAGTCATTTTTATAATTTTAGAAAACATGAGGGGAAAATCCTCCCATGTTTACAAAGATGAAAGGCATCAATTTTTGATCAATGTGTATGTTTCAGGGTTATGATTGTACCTTTTGAAACATGCGGGGAAAATCCGCCCATGTTTTCAAAGATTATAAAAGTTCTATATATTTTTGATTGGTGAAAATATAATTTTGAATCGTGTGCCTTTTTTGAGCACGCATTCAGGATGTACGTCCAGGAACATAAATGGGTTTACATATTTTTGATTACGGTAAGTTGATATTAAACTCGTTTCACTCGTTTATATTGTGCCAAGTTCTGTTGGTTTCCTGTCAAAAATACATCGTTTTCATTGGTTTCTCAACTTCATTATCTGGCAGTGTGTACACAGGACGAGATGTTGATTTTGGTTAGTAAACTTCACTTTGCTATGTAATTTGTCGAAAATAAGCTCTTGGAACAGTTTCAACTACTAATATAGGGAAAGTCAAATTCAGTAGGTAGAATCTAGATGATTTCTCACTCTAAGCAGAAGGCAAATTCTCTTCAAATGGCGGATGCGGGTGGCGGTACTTGTATCTTTTCTCCAGAGGCTAAATAACGTTTTTAACATCTTGAAAATAGAGACTGATGGACTTGTATTTATTTTTGTCCGTCAGGTGAAGGTTCCAAACATGATGTCCGGAGAAATTGAACTAATGAAGAAATTTAGTTGTCCATTGTTCCTTATTCTACTTATTATATCACTTAAGTACTTGGGAAATTGATTTACTCTTACCAAATTAAAGGACCTCAATTATTGATCTACAGATTTCATTTAGAGCTGAATGGGGCTCTTCTTTTTGTCTTAGAATAATTCATTATTTATTTAGCTCTCTACAGTAAGGAGAGAAAAATATTATGTGATTCAAATTTACCACTCTTCTCATGATGTCAGGCTGAAGGAGTCCTTCACTCTGTTTAACATGTACAAACATTTAAATTCCAATTCAAATTTACCTCTCTTTCTCTCATAACATTGGAGTGAAGGAGTACTTTACTCAATTTAATATGTACAAAAATTTTAATTCAAGAATCCTATTTTCGTGAAATCCCCACATATTGTACTGTTGGGTAAGTTGATCGTAAAAAATAGTTCACAAATTAAACTTCAAAAATCAGAATGTACACAGTGAACTCGGTTGAACCGTAACAACGAGGACGGTATTTCTACTAACCATATATGGGTAATTCTACGTAAAGTGTAACATTTTGACGCTCATTTTTTAAAAAAAGTATGTGTTTTTTTTTTTCAATAATTTTTGGTCCAAAATACTAGAAAAAGCTTGTAGAAGACATTACTAGGACCAAACATGCATAAGAAACGTCAAAAAAAAATAGCCACGCCGATGGAAAAGTACATATAATTAACATTGGTTTTCCATAGTCGTGTCAAAATTGGGCACGACCATGGAAAAAAAATACCATCCATGACGATGGAAAATTTTACAATTATATTGATTATAAGTGAGCAACTGTACCTGCACTGGGTAAAAGAGGTTGAGCAGCGTCATCACCATTGTTACCCTTGTAACAGAGCAAAAATTGGCAGTGCTTCTATTTTTCTGTTTAGTGTAAATCATTACCATGACGATGGGACAGATAAAGTGTCGAATGTAATTTTTTCTCCCAAAATTGATTTTAGCACCAAAACTAGATTTTTTTTCTTCATTGTAGACTTGTATATGCACTTAATATGAACCAAATTATCCATCTTTGGATCTAAAAATATTACTGTGCGTCCTAAATAGGGATTATGAATGCTACCCACGACGATGGAACAAACAATCGAAGAATCTCATTACACACATTTGCTCCCCTCTCCGAGATATATTTGGGGTTCAAAATTTTTTTTCACCTTTATAAATTGAGTTTGACATTGGTCCTCTTTGCAGGAACAGTGCTCAAATAAGATTCCATTCATTAGTACTGACTCTATGATATATATATATATATATTCTCAAGATCTAAGGCGGTTACATCCATGACCATGGAATTTTTGAGCACTTACTCAAATCTGAGGACTATCCCTTGAGTTGAAAGTCACCGTGCTGTGTTGTACTCGATAGAACTCTTCATTTTCTATCTAACCATGTATAAGAAGTAGTGGATAATCCTGTTGTTTACTCGAAAAATTGCCGTTACATGAAATGTCACACTTTACGTAGAATAATTACCCATATTATTAAGTATTCAGTTGATGATGAGCTTGCGTGAAGTAAAGGAGGAACAGTGGAACACTGTTGCTACTCAACATGTACACTGAGTATGCCAATTTTCTTTGAAATGCCAGGTTTTTTCTTTACATTTATAACAAATCAGTGCAATTTTATCTTCATTACTTATTACTCTGGAGAGGGTTATTTTACATCGAGTACATGTTCTAAGTTCTTTTTTTAGAGTGGATTTAATGTCTTCCTCTGTAATTGAATGTTTAGTTGTTTTATTACAGGATCTACAATATCTCATTGAAGTTTTCATCGTGTTCGTTGACTAATCCATATCTAATGACTTATACTATTTTTTCATTTATTTCTTATGATTTTATTCACTCAGTTTCATATTCAGTGGTTTGCTCTATTTGGTTTGCCATTCTTCTTGTGTATTCTTTTTGTGTCTCCCTCCCATGTTTTTCATATCTTCTCTCTTTTTTCTTCCTTGGTTCAGATTTATGAGAATTTTCAATAAATTTATCAAGTATTTTTTTAATATCAATATAGCCTATATCTAATTCACCTCTAAAAACAATATCCCATTTATTACCCAACATATGTTTATATTGAGAATTTGGATCAAATCTATAATTTGAATTAATTTCTCTCAGACTGATCATTCTATAAGACCCCCAACTTTTTAACTTACAAATTTTAAAATCATTTTCCATATTTATATTTTTTAAAAGATACATCCTGTCTTTTATTTCAATTGTTCTTTTATTTGACATATTCACTAGATGTTAGTAAAGGATAATGAGGGTCAGTGAAGGTTAGTAAAAGTTAGTGAAGTATAATTTATGTTGAAAATTTTTTCTATTAAATGGATCTACTAAAAACCTATGCAGACGGACATGCAACAAATCTCAATGATTTAGATGATATTATTGAAGATTATCCAGAGATAAAAAATATAGCTAAAGAATTTAATAGTGACTTTGCAATAATAGCATCAGCAATTGACAAAACCTCAAATTATTCATCTGAAGAGAAGAAAATAATAAAAAAGGTCTTTTTATTTTTTACAAACCAACTTATTGAATTAAATGGTTATAAATATATTAATAATGAATTATTTGAAGATCTTAAAAAATCAATTGAAGTAGGAATTCATAAAGATAAAATAATTGAAAAACTCAAGATTTATGCTCGTAAAACTGAAGAGGGTAAAAGACTTGTTTTAGAAAGTCAAAAAGAATTGCAGAAGAAAATGGAATTGCTAATTAAAACAAAGAATGATACAAAAATATCTTCTTATAGAGAAAATACTTTGAAATCATCATTAATTAAAGCAAGAGATTTAAAAAAGAAAATTTATTCTCATGAAGAGCTTAAGAAAATGAATGAATTAAAAAACAAACGACTGAATGATGTTGAAGCAATTGCTGTCACAGGAATTCCCAAAAAATGAACATCTAATCAAGAAGGCTTTATGAATTTATGAAGGTCCATCTTTTCTTTGTGAATTGAACGTAATCTGAACGTGTTTTGAGTAGGTTTATTGATTGAACATAATTATTATGAGAATTTATTGAACATAATTTGAACGTATTTTGTAAAGGTTTTGAGTAGGTTTATTGATTGAAAGTATTATGAGAAGAATTTGGACAGGATTTGAGACGTTTTTAGACAGGATTTGCGAAGGTTTTCTGACGGTTTTTCATGTTACTGTCTATGTTTTGTTGATTTGTTGTCTATTATAAAAACATTATGTAAAAAATTCCTTCTAAAAAAATTTCTTCTATATAAATAATTAGGAAAAAAGATGGCAAACAATTCTCGGGTTATCAAGTTTTCACAAAATGAAAGATTTTGCTCTAAATGTAAAAAGGTAAAAAATGAAAAAGAATTTGTATCCTCAAAAATATCTCTCCAATAATATGTAAGGAATGCTCTGGTGTTAAAAATGAAATAACAATTGAATTGTCTTTCTATGAAAAATATTGTATAAGATGTAAGTCTGTAAAGGATGAAAAGGATTTCAATAAGAAACATGATTGGTGTAAAGAATGTAGGAGTAGATCAAGGAAAGAATATTATGAGAAGAATAAAGATAACCATAAATTAGCAGTTCAAAAAAATTATAAGCGTAAGCAAGTGAACACTGTTTGTGAATGTGGAAGAACTGTTTCTTTAGTTTCTCTCAGAGACCATCTAAAAATTAAAATATATGAGAATATGTTAGAAATAATACAACTATGTAAAAATAATTTTCTTTAAAAATTTTTCCCTAATAAATAGAAAGGGAAAAAATCTTATTAGGTAAAAATAATAATATCAAAATGGTATTTGTAAAAGAATTGAGAAGCATTGCCAAAGGTAAAAACTTAAAAGGTTATAGTAAAATCAGGAAAGTTGATTTACTCAAGTTATTAAATATTGAATCACCACCCAAGGTTCCAACTGTGAAAGAATTAAGAAAAATTGCAAAGGAGAGAAATATAAAAGGATATTATAAAATAAAGAAGACTGATCTAATTAATTTATTGAGAAATAACACTCCTGTACATTTAAATAACATATTTTCTTTTGAGGATTCATTTTTTGAGCCAGAACTGACATTACTGAGCATAGATCTCGGTATGTTCAAAAGTTTAGAGCATATCAAATTGATTATACCATTTATATAAAAAATTCAGAATTGATATTAGAACCTTCAAGGGATGAACAAGTAGATTTAATAATTAGAGCACTTAGAGAAATGATTGAGGTTGCTAAAAAAACGTACCAATTTCAGAAGATCAGATAGAATAAATATTGTTGTACAAAATTCTGTGCTTAATACACATATATCAACAGGTTATCAAACAGGTGCTTCAACTCAAGAATTGGTAGAAACATTGATGGAAACTATTTCAAACATCCTAACTTCAAATAAAGATCTTGATCTAACAACATCTACTTTCAATACCTATAAATGTAATTGCAATGCCCCAAGGTGCAAAAGGTAGTAAAATTTTAAATCTAGCTCAGACCAAACAAACTAAAAAATCTATTGTTGAAATAAGAAATAAAGATAATCTATGTTGCCCTAGAGCTGTAGTTGTAGCATTAACTTACCCTGAAGAGAATCCGTCAATTAACACTGTATTTAGTAAAGAATTTTCTAAAAATGACATTGTATATATTTGTAAGGGGAGAAAATTACAGACAGACCTTACTAATCAATTATGTAATCAACTTGATTATTACAATCAGGAAGGTTTTACATTAGATGATATTGCAAATTTGGAGAAACTAATAAATAGGTATTCAGATAAACGTTGTTTGTGCAGAAAATTTCAATTCTGTTATATATGTAAGAACGTGAACGTTCTTCACCGTCAGTCGCGTCACTCTCCTACTCACGGACAAAGTTCGGAGCTCCGACTATATAATGCTATTCCTCTCTCCTTCTGTTTATCCTTCCGAGTGCAGTCAGCTGACCTGCTTTTCCTTCGGGAACTCGACTTTTTGATACGATTCTGTGGAAACACAGCATCGCCAGATTTGTCAAGATTTTACATCTTACAAATCGTATCAAAATAACTGAGTCTCCCGGTCTCCTGTAGATGAACGCTGTAAGACTACATCATGCAGTAAGCCGCATTAGTTGGGTACACGGATACACTCCACTCCCCGTAGGTACACGGACCATGTCCACTCCTGCGTGCGCAGTAAGCCTACACCATGCAGTAAGCCGTATCAAAAAAGTCTACTCCTTATCCTTTTCCTCTTAGCGGTGGAGATGTAAGAACGTGAACGTTCTTCACCGTCAGTCGCGTCACTCTCCTACTCACGGACAAAGTTCGGAGCTCCGACTATATAATGCTATTCCTCTCTCCTTCTGTTTATCCTTCCGAGTGCAGTCAGCTGACCTGCTTTTCCTTCGGGAACTCGACTTTTTGATATGATTCTGTGGAAACACAGCATCGCCAGATTTGTCAAGATTTTACATCTTACATATATAGCGGACCTAAAAAAGATATAAAAGTATATTTATATAAAAATGGTAATCATTTTGATGTAATTTCAAAAATGGCGGGTTTTCTTGGATCAAGTTATTATTGTCATGAATGCAATAGACCTTATGAAGAGAAAGCCAAACATAAGTGTCTAAAAAAGGTGAGAAAATGTATATTATGTTTTCAGGATGAGCATGCAGTTGATACAAAACAGAGAATTTTGTGCAAGGATTGTAATAGGTACTGTGTTAATCAAGACTGTTTTGATCAGAGTATTGCAGCCGAAAAATTCGGCTTCGGCTTACGGCTGAAGCTGACGACCTTCAAAAATTTGGATTCGGCTTACGGCTTATGGCTGATCAGAAAAATTCGGCTGGCTTTCGGCTGACTTATGGCTGGCTGATCACTGATTTTTTGGCGGGATTTCAGCTGATTTTCGGCTGATTTTTGGCTGGCTGATGATTTTGTTGTCGGTTTGTTGCAACCAGGGAATGAAAAACGTAACAAAAATATGAATCTGTGTTCTGTGGATTGAGTGACAAACTGACAAACGAGGCAGAAAGCCGAAAACATGGTAAGCCAGACTGCTTCTGAGGGAAGCGTGTAAGTTTGAGGTTTGAGCATCCAAATTTTCGAGATCAATTCATTGAATTCAATTCACATATGAAAAAATGAGTTTGGAATTGGAAGTGGCACAAGTTATTCTTTCTCCCGGTCATTATGATTTTAATCTGGTTGTCGATTCTTTATAACGACCCATTTTGAAAATCGCCGGGGCCCGGGAATACACACAACACAAGCACGCAACAGACGAGAGGATGTGCGAAGTACTAATCGAAAGTCTCCTCGTGCCTTATCAATTCGTTTCGTTCGCCGTATGTCATACTCGGAGTAAGAGGCGAGTAAGAGTGATGCCGCAGGACTTAGAAATATTTTCGTACTTCTTGGACTTGGAAATATTTTCAACTGTTGGACTTGGAATTATTTTCCAATGGGGGGAGGGGGGAGTTTGAAGTATTTTCATAAATGGACTTGTAAAATTTTTCAAGTGTTGGACTTGGAATTATTTTCCAATTGTTGGACTTTAAAATATTTTCATACTTCTTGTTTCTAAGTCCAAGAATTGAAAATGAAAAATTTCACACATATATAAAAATATTTCAAAGTCCCACAATTTGAAAATAATTTCAAGTTCGACAGTTGAAAATAATTCCAAGTCCCATAATTTGAAAATATTTCAAAATCCAACAATTGGAAAATGATTCCAAGTCCAGCAGATGAAAATATTTCAAAGTCCCATAATTTGAAAATAATTCCAAGTCCCACAGTTGAAAATATTTCCATGTCCAAGAATTCAAAATGAAAAATTTCAAGTCCTAGAAGTACGAAAATATTTGAAAGTCCTGCGGCATCACTCTTACTAACCTCTTACTCCAAGTATGGCATACGGCAAACGAAATGAATTGATAAGGCACGAGGAGACTTTCGATTAATACTTCGCACACCCTCTCGTCGCAACAGAGTGCAGACAATATGTCAAAAACACGATTAATATTTAATAGTACTAGTTATAACAGGCAGACTCTGATAACAGGGATCACCAGTTCAGATCGATACTGCTAGCCTGCTATACAGATTACAGCCTACAAGATCGAGAACTGCGTGTCACACGTCATGTCATTTCGCGCATATGAGAAATAAGCCGAAAATCAGCCGAAAAAATTCGGCTGAATTTGGCTTTCGGCTTCCAAGAGTAAACATAAAGCTGGCTTTCGGCTTTCGGCTTAATGGCCGGGAATTTGGCTGAATTCGGCTTTCGGCTTTTGGCTTTCGGCTGGCTGCAATACTCTGGTTTTGATAACCATAAGGAAGTTTGTAACAATATATTCAAATGCTTAGATTGTAATAAACTCTCTTTTAGAGGTAATGTAAACTTTCTTAATTGCATTGACAATATTAGGACATATTATTTAGGATCTCTTGAACCTGAACACACATGTGGATTTGAAATATGTAGAAATTGTAAGGAGGTAATTGAAATAAAAACTCATAAATGTTATATGCAATGGAAGAAACAAAAGGGAGGTAAATGTAAGAGAGAAATTTGTCTATGCAAAGGTAATTCTCAAGAGTTTGTTAAACCTATAAAAGACTATAATCTGAAAGAATTGAGAGCAAAAGCCAAAGAAGAAAAAATAAAGGGGTTAAGTACAATGAATAAATATGAATTGTTAGATAGGTTAAATCCATTTCCTTTCAAAAATGAAATTTTTGGTGAAGAAGAAGAAAAAAGGATGAATTACCTAAATGTACTTATACTGAAAAATAGAAATACTTTGATTATGAAGCTCAACAAGAAACAGGGACTCATATACCAAATTTAGTAATTTTTCATGACATTAAAGGCAATAAAAATGAATTCAAAACAAATGATGAATTTTGTAAATGGTTGATTACAGAGGAACATAAACATTATACATTCATAGCTCACTATGCAAAAGGTTATGATTCACAGTTTATATTGAAATATTGCGTTGAAAATACTCTCAAACCTTATACAATTTATAATGGATCAAAACTTATGCTATTGGAAATACCTAAAATACATTTGAAAATTATTGATAGTAGTAATTTTATCAATGGCCTTCTAAGTGATTTTCCAAAAACATTTGGATTAACTGAGTTCAAGAAGGGGTATTTCCCACATTTATTCAATACTAAAGAAAATGAGAACTATGTTGGACCAATCCCTAACAAAAAGTATTATTGTTATAATCAAATGAAACCTGAGGCTAGGAGAAAATTTTTAGAATGGTATTTACAAAGAGTTCAAGAAAATTATGTTTTTGATATGAAGAAAGAACTTCTAGAATATTATGGGACAGATGTAGATATTTTAAGAAATGGTTGTCTAAAATTCAGAGAAGCATTTCTAGATATAGCAGATATAGATCCATTCCAATATTTAACCATTGCAAGTGTTTGTATGGCTATATATAGATCTAAATATATATGGAAAGATACAATAGCTGTTGTATATGAACCCATTGAAAAAAAATATTCAAAACAATCCATAACTTGGCTGAATCACCTTAAAAATCCTAATATAAAACACGCGCTGAATGGTGGTGAACAAATGATTTGTGGAGCAAAAGTTGATGGCTTTGATGAGAATACTAACACTGTGTATCAGTATCATGGATGTTTCTGGCATGGTTGTAGAAAATGTTACAGTGAGAATACTATAAATAATATTAAAAAGGAAGAAATGGGTGACGTACAAAAAAACAAAAGTGAGAAGTGATAGAATAAAGGAAGCTGGTTATAATTTAGTAGAAATGTGGGAATGTAAGTGGATTAAATCGCCAGAGTAAGTATAAAAATAGTGAAAAACCAGAAATAGTAGAGCCTTTGAATCCAAGGGATGCATTCTTTGGAGGAAGGACTAATACATTTAAACTTTGGGCTAAATCTAATAAAAAAAGTACATAGATGTTTGTAGTTTATACCCTACTGTTCAATTTTATGACTGGTACCCTGTAGATCATCCAAAAAAGATTATTAAACCAGGTTATTATTCTAAGAAATGGTTTGGATTAATAAAATGTAAAGTTTTGCCACCAAGAAAATTATATCATCCTGTATTACCAGTAAAGGTTAAAATGGATAAAAATGAAAAATTATTATTCCCATTATGATTGAAATGTGCTGAAAAGAAAATAAGAAAATGCCTCCATAATGAAAATGAAAGAATGATTACTGGAATGCGGTCAACTATTGAAGTTGATAAAGCAATTGAAAAAGGGTAGGTATGAGATTGTAGAAATTTATGAAGTTTGGAATTTTGAAAAAAGGAGTAGAAGTTTATTTAAAGGATATGTAAAAAACTTCATGAAAATTAAATTAGAATCGAGTCCTCATAATTATAATTCAAATGACAAATATATACAGGATATAAAAGAGAAACTAGGGATTGACTTGGATCCTGAAAAAATTGAAGTAAATCCAGGCAGGAGAGCTGTAGCAAAAATATGTTTGAATAGTTTATGGGGAAAGTTTGGACAAAGACAAAATACAAGTCAAACAGAATATGTGACTGACGTGCGAAGATTTTATAAAATATTACTCGATGATAGATTGACAGATATAAATGTGAATTATTTGACAGATGAGATGGCACAGATGAGTTATAAATTTAAGGATCACTATGTTAAGAATAATACCAGTACAAATATTTATATAGCTTTATTCACAACAGCAAATGCCAGACCAAGATTGTATGAAAAAATGGATGTATTAGGTGAGGCAGTTATTTATTGTGACGCTGATTCCATAGTATATCTTGATGATGGAATAAACACAATAGAAACAGGTGATATGCTTGGAGAGTGGACAGATGAACTCAGGAAGGGTGATTATATAAAGTTATGGGCATCAACAGGTCCTAAAAGTTATTATTATGAAACCAATTTAGCTAAAAATAGAAAAGTTGAATGGGAAAACAATGATAAAACTAATTAAGGAATATATGGAAGAACCAAAACAGACTTCTATAGACTTGACTTATAATAGAATAAATAGGGACACAAAAACTAAAAATTTGGTAAATAAAGTAGAGACCAAAAAGTTCAAGTTTGAGTATGATGAGAGAGTAATCTTACCTAATTACAATACTATACCATATGGATATAAAAATCTATAGGTATAAAAAATTAATGAACTTAGAACTGTGAATGTGATGAGTATACCGCCTTTCAGAGTACCCTATTACCATTTAGTGTATCAGTGCCTTAGATAACGTGTGCACATATTGACCTTGCATATTGACGTCAGTGGTAATCTACCTATCTATAGAAAAAATTGTGTTGTAACGTTCAGTGCACATACGTTCAACATCATTGTGAGTTGGCAAAAAATTTCAACTGGTTCAACATGGCAGACGTGTATAACGCTAAAGATAGGCTATTTTGGACAATATGTATTTTCTAGAAGAAGAAATATTTAACGTAATAATAAATAATCCTGATTCTAATTGTGAACTTAAACGTAAAGTAATTTCTGGTGAGCTGAAAATTCCAAAAGATTTTCAGTCTCTAGTGTTTAATTTTCTTGGTACCTATTGTAAAACCACGGTATAAGATGAAGAGGTAGGGACACGAACGGATTCTGACTGTGGTAAACGCTGTCCGTGATTTTGAAGTAGTTCTGAACATTCCGAGCGCAGCGCTCGTGATGAAAGTGATGGGTAATGTACAGAGTCTTATGGGAACGCCGCTACTTTCAAAAATTTATTGCAGGATCAGGAATCAGCCGATGCATTTCATATTTGGTATAAAAATACCATTGAATCTACTCTATAAAATTTCGAAAGAATCACCCTTCTAAGTAAATTCTTGGATTTTTTATAATCCTTGGAAATTTCATCAATACTATGGTACCAACGGTAACGTCTCGGCGCAGGTGGGGTGTAGAAGGAACAGGGAAACAGCCCGAGTGTTTGCTGCAAACCTAGCGGAAGTTTGTACGTACAACTTCAAAACTGCGGACACGATTTTAGCGTTGTGTCATTACCTCTTCATCTTATACTGTGGTTCACATTAAGGAAAGATAGAAATATGACCTTGAGAACGGAACGGTAGATTAAAATTACCCGGAGCGTTCCGTTCTCGAGGTCATATTTCTATCCTTCCTTAATGTGAACAGAGTATACCGCAGTGATCAGTTTGGGTCAAGTTCAGAGTTGTTACAACATTTGGTACCGTTAAATGTATATTTTCCCAATGTTTCGAGAAGGAGTCTTCGGTACCTTTATCAGAACCACCGAATGATCATATGGATATCGATGAGATCGTTAATTTGTTATTAGTAACTTTAGATCATCCTTATGTTATGAGTGATCGTTTTGGATCAACTGCAGAACTGTCTCCAAATTTGGTCCATACAGATCTGTGTAACGTCACGCAAACGATTCTCTAACATCGGAATAGGGTGATGGAGGAAATCCTGTACCTTATTATTTAGGTCCCATGAATAATGAATGTACTTATTGTCATGCGTTGTATTTCAACAGTGAAAGAACTGGTCACCAAAAAATATTTACCAAATGTTGTATGGGGGGCAAATACGTATTCGATTTCAATTTCAATGTACCTAAGTTGATAAAAGAGTTATTATGTAATGACCATTGTTGTAGCAATAATTTCATTCAGGGCTTGCACAATAACAGTTATTTTTCGGTTAACTTTTATAACCGAAATGAAAATATCAATTTTGACGGATTGACCTTTAACCGTTATAATTGACGATCGATCTTGACCGATTGACCGTTAACCGTTAATTTTTCGGTTATAACTGTTATTTGACCGAAAATTCTCGGTCTTCTAACAACGTTAACCAAAAATTTTAGGACTTTGACCGAAATATTTTTCAACATTTAACAGTTATTGGTCAAAATACAGCTTGACCGATAACCGATAACCGAAAAAATTGGGAGGATCATTTTGACCGATAACCGATAACCAAAAAAATTTGTGAGGTCATTTGACCGATAACCGTTAACCGTTAAAAAAATTTCGGTCGCAAGCCCTGATTTCATTGAAAATATCCGACAGTATAATTCAAGTTTGGCATTTGCATCATTTGGTGCGAGTGTAGCAGCTGGTCATGTTCCTGGTGGTGCTTGTTGCTTTAAAGTTCAAGGGGTTATTCATCATTTGAGCAGTAATTTGCGGGAAGAGGAACATACTCGACGGAAATATTCGCAATTGTATTTTATTGATTCAGAATTAGCTAATGAATGTAGGAAAACAAGATATTCTCGATGTTTACCGGAATTATTTACTGAATTAGATACATTATTAAGAGAAGAAAATATTTATGCTACAACACTTCTGAATCTCCGTGAAGTTGAAGAACGTGAAATGAGACGATGTTATAATAATGCTGTCATTTCTATCGATTACAGTGTGTGGTTATTAAAAAAACCTGCCGGTAATAGTATTGATAGTAAGCGTTACAGTTTACCAACTTGTAATGAAATGGCTGCTGTATTTTCATCCAGTGATGGATGTCCTCCTCATTTAAGGGATATAGAGATTCATAGCAAGAGTGGAAAATTGATACAGATATCAGCATGTTCTCAGCACACCAATCCTATGGTTTATCCCATTTTATATCCATATGGGGGTGGAGGCTGGCATCCAGGATTTAAAACACGTAGTGGTGAGATGGTATCGTTGAGTCATTATTATGCTTTTCTGTTGAGTGATGTGTCCGACGTTTGTAACATTCGTTCATGCTAGGAAATTGAGTCAACAATTTATCGTTGACGCCTACTGTCAAAGTGAATCTCTATGTTTACAATATATTCCAACTCATCAAAAAGATCTGAGGGTTGAGCAATATCGTGGTTTATACGATTATATTAAAGGTAAATCTCAAGGAGAAAACTACCAAATTGGTACCCTATAACAATAATATTGCCTTCTACCTTTGAAGACAGTCCCAGAAACATGGCTCAAAATTATCAAGATGCCATGACTTTGGTATCGAGATTTGGAAAACCTGATTTATTTATTACATGTACGTGCAATGGGAAATGGCGTGAAATATCTGAGAATTTAGATTGGTGTAAAAATCCAATTGAGCGCGCTGAGTTGGTCAGCAGAGTATTTAATGCAAAACTATCCTCGTTAATGAAAGAATAACCGATGGAGTCCTTGGTATTGTTATTCATTCCATGCAAGTATTCGGCTAGGGTATCTTTTACTTTGTTTTTTTGTTATTTGTTTTTAATCATTAGTTTCTATATTCAATCTATTTCTTGGTAGTTTCACCATTCAGTTTGTTTCGGTATTTCACTTGAAAAAAATAATGTCGTGTTTTTCGTTTTGGTTTTTGTTCTGTGCGACATCACTACCATGCATTGACTTACTACTGAGGCGCGCCGTAGGCGCGCCGTCATTGCTAGTATCAATAAATGGACGAGTTTGTCCGTTTAGTGATAATAGGAATTTATATCAGTAAGTGGACGAGTTTGTCCGTTTGATGATAATACAGAGGGGAAATTTTTGTTGTATATGGAAAACTTACTCGTCAACCTGAATGTGGTGTAGGATATGAGACTCATCGACTTCCCAACGATAATTTTTCAGCGTTACAGCCTGTAACGATTTTTCCACCGCCCAAATTTTTATTAACATTTTTCCACCAAAAATTTTTATCAACTTATTTAAAAATTGAAATATAAATTAAAGTAAAATAACATCGACGAGTATAATTCAGAAAAAATTTGATAATTCGATAATATTCTGAGCGTCGACTTTATAAAGCGTTGAAAAAATTAGTATTGTAAATAGTGTGAAAACGGAAAGGCGGGAACAACGTGTAATAATGAGTTTGGGTTCTCTTTTGGAAATCGAAGCAGCGTATAAGGATACGAAGCAGCGTATAAGGATACGAAGCGTATTCTTTCAATTATGAAAATAGCTAAGCGTGATAGTGCGTCGTTTGATAAAATTCAATGTGGTATTTTGCATGGGGAAATAATTATTCCTATACTTTTTCGCAGCATCGTCACAAAATTATTTAAAAAGCAATCGGTTCAAGTAAAATTGGTTGGTGAAGAGTTCAACAATTGGTTGAAGCTATTTTTACATACTCCTGTTTCAGTTGACTGGATTATGCCACATATATCGCAAACAACTTATAATAATTTATTTAATTTTCTTGAGCAAGGTTAAATTTATCTTAATAATGTACAAATTCAGTTATTGTATACTCAGTGCGTATATGGTTATTATTTAGAATTACTTTATCAAACCTACGTGGTAGAGTACTTATCTGGTAGACTACCTCAAACTTTCAAAGTAATATTGAAAGAAAATTTTAATATTTCTGATTCTTATGGGAGACGTTTACGATGGATAGGTAAATTATGGGCTGAACATGGTAAAATTGGTCAACTTTCAATGACTTTGAACGAATTCTACTCTCATAGACAACAAGTAGATAGTCTTTTTAGAAATTATCCTCACTTAGCTAGTGAATGGAAAATTATTGTTGCACTTAATAACTCTAATACTTCAAATCAAAATATTTCAACAAATAATTCGTCTGTGCCCAAATTTACTTACTCACCAACAAACCCGTTTTTTGAGCTGCTAAAAAATGGTTCAGTAAGTATGGAAACTAGTTAGAGAATAAATATTATAATTATTACAATTTTGGATAGAAATATTTAGCGTGGAAGTAATTTCAGTTTTTATTAATCCCTTAATTTTTCTTGAGATATGATAAAATTTTGTCACATCACCCTTGAGAACGATATGGAGATACAAACATCTTTATGCCCTGTCATCAAATTTCCCCATTCAAAATTTGACCTTTTTTCTCTTTATGAATACAAATAGATTAAGCTATGATCTTTGATAAGAAGCTTCCAATAAGAACAATCGTTATTTCACAGGCATATAGTAGGTAATGTAAGAGTGCCTATCGTAATGCTCAACACATGGCCTGTTTGTCGAGTGTACGGGTACTGAGGAGGACGGCGGAAAGGCAACTTGGACACAAGTAACGAACGTCGCGTCGTATAACGACAAAATTATAACACACGCACAGTGTTTTTGTTGCATCATTTAAGTCTTTGACTAAGTGCACTGTGAGAAATATGGGCTTCTTGTTTTGGGCAGACTTTATATTACATGGATTATAAATTACCTCTAATTAAGTTCATGAGCATGAACTTGAACCTTATGTATTGATATTTTTATAATGTTATATGAATATTGAGTCTAGCTTTGATCTGAATTGATGTGATCGTATTTTCTATGTATAGATATTTTGCAGTGCTTAAACCAATGAATTTATACCAAATGGACCGTCGCGGCAAAATCATGCTGACTTCTTCTTGGGCATTGTCTATTATATTTAGTGTACCACAGGTGCGTGTACATAGTTCTATTTTTGTGTTCAAGTATTTAAGTGTGTACATTCAGGCAAAAACTATACATCACGGATACTAGTGCAAGTGGAAAGAAAGAGCAAAACGCTCTTTTGACCCACTAGTATAGTACGATATTTTTTTATATAAGTACACAGAAAGAAGCACGTGATTGGCAAAAAATTGGTCATTACCGCAACTTGTGAGAATAACACCACGTTTATCGCTACTATTGAAAATAACTTTTGAGTTTTCTCTACTCTACAGATAGAGATGGACGCGTTTCCTCTGATTTGTTCACTGCAAAAAGAATTTTTTTCCGTGCATATTATTAATTGAGGCGGAGCGTAGCGGACCCCTTCTAGGAACAACAAACAAACATTCAAATTGATTAACTTTAAGGCACTGACGTCAAATTATTTTATTATACGAAATTACATCACCGACGTTTCGACGACACCGTCGTCTTCATCGGGGTGAAACAATACTACAAAGAGTAAAGAACTACTTAATACTAAGTCAAATGGTGTCGTCGAAACGTCGGTGATGTAATTTCTTGTAACAAACAAACAGTTGAAAACACTATCTCCTCCAAAACTAACGATCTGATTAAGTTGATACTTCGAACAATCGTCACCAGCCCCCCCCCCCATGTTGAATATTCACCCCAAAATAGTGTGAATCGTTTGTTCTACGTTTGTTCCGGTTTGTTCCACCCTTATTTCTGTTTGTTCCAACCCCCATCCCCATGAAACAGTGCGCGGGGTTAGTGACACGACAGCCCCCCATGTCAAATTTTCACCCCAAAATAGTGTGAATCGTTTGTTCTACGTTTTTTCCGGTTTGTTCCACCCTCATTTCTGTTTGTTCCAACCCCCATTTGCATGAAACAGTGTGCGGGGCTAGTGATATAATAGCCCCCCCCCCATTCTAAATTTAGACCCCAAAATAGTATGAATCATTTGTTTTACGTTTGTTTTGTTTCTTACAGCGTCCATTCTCATAAATCTTTTTCGGAAGCTGATAACACAAACTCACCCATCCCCACATCAAATTTTTTAATAAATAAAGACCTAATTGTTTCTTCTACTACCTATTCATACTTGCTCGAGAGCCTGTACACTTTATCTTCAAACTGTCACTCTTCGTTTCATGAGAAAGTATGTGTATCTTATATGATATTATACTATTCATCTCCAAATTCTGTACACGCAGACAGCGTTTATAAATTTCAAAGTGATAGGGGTCAATGTTTAATACATCGATACAATTCATATAGATAGATAAGTAAATGAACTGTTGATACTCAAATAAATTTCAAGACATGAATAAACAGTATACCTAAAAATTAGAGGCTTTTGGTTCAGTTGAACAGCTTGACCACATATAGCTTAGAGCTTCCCCCCTATCGTTCTTTTTTTTTAAATTTTTTTTAGCGGGGAACCCGCTATCTCTTTTTTTCGGGGTACTTCCAGAAAATGTTTGTCTGCGCGTGCGAGCGAGGTTGATGACGTCACAGAGAGGGAGGGGACTTAGAAAAATTTCGACCCTCCAGCCATATATGATAGGAAGGGGACTTGGGAAAATTCCTACCTCCGAGCTATATATGATAGAGAGGGACTTGGAAAGACGACGGCTTCCTTGAAATTGCAGCGCATTCTGACTATATATAATATACATACTTTCCTATCGTTATGGCACCAATTAGTGTATATGTGTATGTCACGATTTTTATCGAAACTCGTACTTTAGTGAAACTCACGCCCAGTTAATATAGGAACAAGCGAGGCGCGTGAAACAGAACCAGAATCCTCCCTTACGCGTCACATAAAACCGGTTACACGTAGGTAAAACATTCGTATGATATACAAGAACGACGGTTCAAGCCCCACGCTTTTTCAAATTTTTTTTTTCTTCTTTCCTTCTTTTTTTTGTTTTTGCCTACTTTCCTTCATTTCAATGACAATGTTTTTGCAATTGGCTATTGAAATTAAAGAAAAACCAAGAAATTAAAAAGGTATTCCCAATAGCTTCAAAGGCATGTTTCAGTACAGAAAAATACACAAAACCAGCGATTACACTCGTGCACGTGTACAAAACGTGAATTGTCATTCTTCTTTCCCATATAAAGGGGAAATATTATCTACCCTTGAAGTGGCGATCAGTGGTCGAGCGGTAGTCGCGTGTTCAAAGTCCGCCTCTCCCGCTGAACACGCGGGCGACGTGCGAGTTTCACTACGGAGTTTCGATAAAAATCGTAACATATACACCCTACGGCACCAGGTGTAAGCGCGGGACGTTAGGGCACCATGATAATTGGACTGTGTTGAGACACCAGTAAGGTTGGAAATATATTACAAAATGAATGTGTTACGGCACCACACACTGTTGTCAATGTGAAGTACATTGTATCACAGGTATGTCGGGTATTCTGTCGTTTGTTTTCAGTCGTGGTGGGAATATTAATCCACATGGCGCTTGAAAGAAATTTCAGAATTCATGATTGCAGCCGGGATAGGTACCACGTTTGTTTTTTTTCTGCTTTTTTATTTTTTATTTTTTTCTTTCTTCATTTTACAAGCATTACAAACTGCACAAGGGTTATTTGCTCGGCTTTACAATCTTATTATTAGAACTTAAATTACAGTAGGTTAAATTAGGTACAACATTGGTAGGAATAAAAAGGTCCACTTCACCGCCCCCCTCTTTTTGAAATTTTCAAATTTTTTTTGGTAAAATGAATTGTGCTTGATTTGTGCTGAATTGTGCTGCAAGATTTATATTTTGTGTATGCCCCCTTGCGAAGATATACAAAAAAGTCTCAAGGTAGGCTGGTGAAACGATAGCCCCCCCCCCCTTTTTTTGAAATTTTCAATTTTTTTCGGTAAAATGAATTGTGCTTGATTTGTGCTGAAATGTGGCGCAAATTTTATGTTTTTAGCTTCCTCCCCTCCTCTGGAAAGGACGTAAGTTTGTCAAACAACAGACCCGAAATTTTGCATTCTTGTCTCGCTGAATGAAATGTGCTCAATTAGTGTTGAAATGCGCAATTTTTATGTTTTGTGGTTTCCTCCTTCTTTAAATACTCACAATGTTCGGTGGGGCTACTGTGAAAACAATACCCGTCCCTCACTTTTCCAAATTTTAACTGGGAACCTGTTTGTTCTATGCGACTTGGAATATTTTTGACTATCAAGCTATTTGTATGTGAAGAACTTGGAGAAATATTGACTTTCAATCTGGTGGAAACTGACCTAACCTAATAAGGTAAGTGGAACTTAACGAAAGGCAACAAGAAATTTAGGGTGGGAGACATGCCAACCCCCTTGACCGTAGTTCTCGGGTTTTCATCCGGAGGAGGGAGTGATACCGTCAAGCTCGATTTTCGTCATCAGCTTGTGGTAAGAGAACGATCAAGGCCCCGTGTTTGACAGTCAGGCGAATGATCCCTGGGTTCAACATAGATTGACTGAGGCCCCGTGTATGATTGAGGTGGGTACTTATGAAGGCGCAAGCACCAAGCTTGCACATGCCGCTAAACTTTTAGTAATAACAGACGCCGCAAGGGAGCGTACTTATCGCTTAACTACTTCGCCGAATGCGCGTGAACAACCTAGAACGTGCTCGATTGATTGTAAGGACTCTTGCATAACCTGTTTGCCGTTCTAGAAGAAATCTCGAGAATTCTGGAATTAAGGGTGAGACTATAAATAGCCGGCAGCAACCCGATAGAGCGATTCAGTTGTAATCTTAAAGTTCTATCTTTCTTTGGTGCTAGTGTTACTGGCGAAGCCCATGGACTAGAGGAAAGTTCTATAATTCCTGGTTTCAGCATCTCTTCCAGTTGACGTTTCATCTCTGCTTCCTTGGCAAACGGCATTCTTCTGGGTCGCTGCCTGATTGGAGCCGCGTCACCAGTGTTTATGCGATGTTGAACTATAAAAGTCCTCCCTAAGTCATTTTCATCTTTAGCAAAAATGCTCTGGTAATCTTCCAAAAATTTATTGAAACTTGACATAGTTTTACAATCCAAATCTTTCTTCACTTCATCGACTACAGTACTTAGTTCTTCTTCAACTTTGGTCTGGAGGAGACGATCCTTGACTTCCAACTCATAAAATGGCATATCTCCACGGGGACCTCTTAAAAGGTCATACTTCAGATCAATAATCAACCCATACTTTCGCATTAAATCCAGGCCCAGAATACAGTCATCCTCAATATCAGCAAGGATGAATTTTCCAGTTATTACCATTGAGGAAATCTTGATGGATAGCTGGACAGTACCCTTGGTCCAAGCTTGTTCACCCATGGCAGTCCTGAGGCGGTGCTTTTCTTTCCAATTAATGGATAGGCCTGGGATGTCCTTGACCACTTGTGTCTTGATAACTGAACCAATAGCAGCACAGTCCACGCACATATCTATATTGCGTCCAATGCTATCATTCCATCCTGATACATAGACATTCTCACTCAAAGTGCGCATTTTGGAAATTCTTATTTCTTGGGCCCTTCTGCTTGGCCCTGGAGTTGGTTGGCCCCTGGCAACTCCAGGTTGGAGTTTTCCGCCTTCTTCTGTAGAGATTTCCACTTAGGGCAATTGGGCTTGATGTGACCCTCTTCATCACAGTGGTAACATCGACGTTTGACTCCAGTTGGTCCAACCTTTGTTTGCTTCAAAACTGTGGAACCTTGTCTACGGGGCGCCTTTCTTGCGGCTTCTACTTCCAGGGCAAAGGATAATGCTTCTTTCAAGGTTTTGCAACGTGCCATGCGAACTTGACTCTGAACATCCCAGTCAAAAATTCCATCAATGAATGCCTTAAGAGCAGCTTGTTCAATAGCCAATACGGTAGCTTCTAGGTAAGCTTGTTGAGTTAGTTTGAGAATTTCACTTGAAAATGTCTGAAGACTTTCTCCATGGTTCTGTCAACGGTATTTCAGTTCTCTTCTTCTGATGGGAGCCAAGTGAGCTTGACCAAAGCGTTGTTCAAGGACCTCAACCAACTTTTGGTAATTCTTCTTGTCATCCTCAGCAATGTTGGACAACAGCTGAAGTGCAGCTCCTCTCAAGCTGACAATCAAATTACCAGCCTTGGCTTTGTCATCCCATCCATTGAGTTGAGCTGCAATTTCAAACTGTGATTTATACAGTTCCCAAGAGATCTCGCCATCAAATGTTGGTATTTTGACTTTGGTCTTTGATGGTTCCATAACAGGTATGTTTCCTTCATTAGATCCAGAACTGAAGAAAGTAACGCCTGGCGAATCCACAACCATGCTTACTGTTGGATTTCCTTCCAGTCTTTGAAGTCGTTCCTCTATAATTTTCCATTGTTGCCCAAATTCCTCGACCTGATGTTTGATTCCCTCAACCTGATGTTGGATTGGTTCACTTTGGCATTTAACCTCAACATCAACAGTCTCTCTTAGCCCATCAAAGATTTCTGCCTTATTTTGTTCGAGTTTCTCCTCTATTGCATTCTTGTTCCGTTCAAGTTTCTCCTCCATTGCATTCTTGTTCTGTTCAAATTTCTGTTCAATTTTCTGGTCTATTGCATTCTTGTTCTGCTCGAGTTTCTGGTCCATCATAGTAAACCCAGTCTTCAGATCTTTAGCCATTGTATCTGTCAACATTTGCAGCATTGCACTCAAATCTATGGCTGGAGACTGTTTTGTTGGCGTACCAGTCTCAAGGTTTCCCGTAGCCTCGTCAACCTCAAATTCAAAATTGGCCACGTCCAAACCCGAGTCTTCAAATGCTTTTTCCAGACGATCGGCTAATTCATTTTTGGTTCCGCTAACAGAGAGATTACGATTCCGGAGTTCCTTGCGGAGTTGATCCCAAGTAAGTTCATGAAACTTCTTCTTCACCATCTTGAATCACCACAAGCTTCAAACGCACAGAGTAGGCTTACGCAATCCCACTTCTGACACCAGTTGTGATGTTCTACCAGTCACCGAATATCTGTTGACGCCAATAATAAAGAACAATTACGAAAACCGAGGTTTATTACTGGTACCGCAAGTACAACACTTCTAAACACCGTTAAACTGAAACACAATCGCGTTAAAGAACGAGAACACGTTAACTATCGCTTTCAAGATTACAACTGAATCGCTTTATCGGGTTGCTGCCGGCTATTTGGACCCTAATAAGCAAAACTCGACCAAGCGACATTTTTGAGATTTTGGAGTTATATACACCGTTGGAAAGAGCTCAACGAGCACTTTCCAACGGTGCTGATTAAAAAACTGGAAACGCAATACTCGTCGAATAATTATGAATTGAAAATATCGACCTCCATCTATTTTCAAGTAACCGATTTCCTTTAAGTCTAAATATCACGAAACTACGTGATTGTCGCTTGGTCGAGTTTTGCTTATTAGGGTCCATTTATAGTCTCACCCTTAATTCCGGAATTCTCGAGATTTCTTCTAGAACGGCAAACAGGTTATGCAAGAGTCCTTACAATCAATCGAGCACGTTCTAGGTTGTTCACGCGCATTCGGCGAAGTAGTTAAGCGATAAGTACGCTTCCTTGCGGCGTCTGATATTATTAAAAGTTTAGCGGCATATGCAAACTTGGTGCTTGCGCCTTCATAGCAGAACGTCACAATATATTGTTACTTGCCAAGGAGGGAATGATACCGGCGACTTCGTTCTCCATTGCATGCCCGCGGTAAAAGACCGACTGAGGCCCCGTGTATGACCAAGGCGGATGTATCCGCGAAAATTCCTGTTGTTTCTTGCCAAGGAAAAAATGATACCGGCGATTTTGTTTTCCATCACATGCTCGCGATAAGAGATCGACTGAGGCCAGGTGTATGACCAAAGCGGATGCATCCGCAAAAACTCCCGTTATTTCCCGCCAAAGAGAGAATGATGCCGGCGACTTTGTTTTTCATTGCATGCTCGCGGTAAAACATCGACTGAAACCCCGTCTTTGATAGAGGCAGGCGGATGCTAGAAAATTCTCGTACGTCCACGCGAGGGAGGGAGTGATACCGTGAAGCTCGTCTTTCGTTATGAGCTCTCGATGAAAGATTGAATAGGCCCCGTATAGGACGGGCAAAGTCACAATATCTTGTTGTTTCACGACAAGGTGGCAAGGTTACTCTAAAGTCTGTCTTCGGTCATGAGCTTGCGGTGGGAGATCGGGTAGGACCCCCTGTTCAATAGAGGCGGACAAACCCGAAAAATTTCCCGTTGAGACACGCGAAGTAGAGAAGGGTATCAGGAAGATTGTTGTCTGCCATGAGCTCGCGGTGAGAGATCAGTTGGAGCCCTGTGTTCGATCTAATTGGGTGAGTACGTGCAAATACTTGTTGTCTCAGGCAATGGAGAAAAACATACCGCGAAGATCGCGTCCCAGTGTGACCTCGCTAGGAGAGAACTGTAACAGCCCCGTTTTACCTAAGCATGTGAAATCAAGAAAATTCTCGTTTTGTCAGCCAGTGCAGAGAGGGATATCCCGAGACCGTCGTTCGTTAAGCTTTCCGTTAGAGAACGATCAAGGCCCCGTGTTCAATCCTTCAAGTGTCTTCACGCAAAATTTTACAGATTCACCCGCCTCTATTGACAGGGGGTCCTTCCCGATCTCCCACTGTAAGCTCATGACCAAAGACAGACTTTAGAGTAACCTTGCCATCTTTGCGTGAAACAACGAGATTTTCTGTGACTTTGCCCGTCTTATTACGAGGCCTATTCGATCTCACACCGCAAGCTCATAACAAAAGACGAGGTTCACAGTATCACTCCCTCCCTCGCGTGGACTTACGAGAATTTTCTGGCATCCGCCTGCCTCTATCGAAGACAAGGCATTGATCGTTCTCTTACCCCGAGCATGTAATGGAAAACAAAGTCGCCCGTATCATTCTCACCTCGGCAAGAAACAACGGGCGTTTTCGCAAAAGCACCCGCCTTGGTCATACACGGGGCCTCAGTCAATCTCTTACCACGAGCATGTAACGGAAAACGAGGTCGCCAGTATCATTCTCTCCTTGGCAAGAAGCAACGGGAGTTTTCGCGGATTTACCTGCCTCAATCACACAGGGCTCCAACCGTTCTCTTACCGCAAACTCATCCGAGCACATGACGGAAGGTGAGCTTCAAGGTATCATTCCCTTCTTCGCGCGTGAAACCGGAAGGGTTTTTGCGAATTCCCCCGTCTGAATTAAACACGGGGGTATGACGGGTCTCTCACCGCGAGATCATGACGATAATCGAGCTACATGGGACTACTCTCTTTTTTATCTCCCCACGATAGTTTTCTCACATTCACCAGCTTTAACTATGTACAGGGATGTAGTCCACCTCTCTTTGTGTTTACAGCACAGGGCGAGCTTCCTGAGAAAATTCATTCTCTCTTTGCTAGTGCAACAAATTATGTTGGGTAAAGCTTCTTGGTTGGTCGTCGTTCTCTTCTTTGCTTTGTACACCACCGCTCTTTCCTCAGCAAGGAGCTCGATTGGTGATGAACGTGCTAATACACAAAGAGCCTCCGTCGAGACGGTGCGGTAGGCACTAACACACCTCAGCGCAGCTCTTCGTTGGATCTTTACCATCTCTCTCCTTCGGTATGGTATCTTCATGCAGTCGGCCCATACTGGCGCACTGTATAGGCGGATCGACAAGGCGGTGCTCATCATGATCCTTCTCCTTGCTTCTCTTGGTCCTCCTAGGTTTCTCATCAGGCGTCTTAGGTATCCAACTACCCGGCCCGCCTTTTCCGCTGCCATCAGGAAATGGGGCCTGAAGCTCAGCGTTGAGTCAAACCAGATGCCCAGGTATTTCATTTGCTTCTTGGTTTCAATTTCCACACCTTGCAGGCGAAAGATGGGTGGCTTGAACTTCCGACGGGTCGTGAATAAAATGGCCTCCGTCTTACTTGCTGCAAGTTCAAGTCCAGCCGACTCGATCGAACGCGTCACATCTGTCGAAAATTCACGTTATTCGACATATAATCGCGAATCAGTTTCACGATTGTTTGTTGCGGATCGTGGATGACTTAATACTTTCTCGTAAGGATGAATGGACTTTTATGCCTACAACGATCTACGTTCTAACGTAATTAAGAATACATATCCTCGAACGAACGTTTATTGAAATATCTATTATAATTATATAAGTTATAACGCGTTAAATTACATTTTTTCCTCGGTCTAGATTCTGTGTTCTTGAAAACCTGCGGGCAAATCGAAGTCTACCCTTAGTATAAGAA
The DNA here is from genome assembly GCA_035079385.1 of Aspidiotus rigidus. Classification (NCBI taxonomy): domain Eukaryota; kingdom Metazoa; phylum Arthropoda; class Insecta; order Hemiptera; family Diaspididae; genus Aspidiotus; species Aspidiotus rigidus. The sequence goes on along the minus strand of JAVHKY010000048.1, from coordinate 2,119,099 downwards.
GTCGTAAAATATTCGCTACGCAATATCTAGCTTCATCACAAAGGAGCGCATTTGCGCTAATGGAAAGTAAGGGCATCGTCTTAAGACCTAGATTGTCGATTGAGAAAGTTCGGTTCGTTCGAGGATTCGCTAGACGGTATACTAATATACGATTTTCACGTACTTGATTTGCAGAAGATTCTACATTTTCACCATCCATTTTTCTATATCTGCCTTGCCTTGCCTGGTACGAAACTCTTCTTGATTGATGCAAAATCTCGAGATATAAATTGAATACGGAATTGAATGCGGTAATCTCTCTGTACAAATTGAACTCGAGTAACTTTCTTTCCCGAACCGAAATATTCTCTCTCCGAAAATATGAAATGCCAGGCAAGGCGTAAAGCAGAGTTGTAGGTCAATGAACTTAACGGAACTTTCTCAGCCAATTAAATTTCGAATGCATTACGAATTTTGATTTATCAAAGTCGAAAAGTTTCGACAACATCCTCCAGGGCCCGGTTTACCCTGCTCTCCACCGCTACAGTTGTTTCGGCGGTGCATACCATCACGGTGTCATGTCATCCGCATAGCAGATAAGCTTAACCCCCGGTGGCAGCTTCACCTTAAACATTCCGTTAAATGCGACACACCACAAAAGCGGCCCAAGGACCGACCCCTGCGGCACCCCACAAGTAACAGGGCGCTTTACTGTACCAGCAGACGTCTCTGCTTGGATTTCACGGCAGCCTGAGCAGGTATGCGGGCACTCCTGCGTTCACCAGAGCTTCCGTGGAATAACAGGGAAAAATCAAGATCTAGGAAATTGGAGCCTTCATTCTTGTAGGATGAACACTTTACTCTGAATTGTGTTGAAATGAACGTTGGATATACGTCAACATTTGGCGTATATCCAAACCACGATTTAAAAACGCCAATGTTGGAAAGAGGGATGCTTGTATTGGAAAACTAGTGTGATAATTAGATTTCTCATCGAAAAATCGTCTTGGTAACGCATATTTACGTCTCAATTAGCCGTATTAATCTTATTTTAAGAAAATAGAACTTCTTCCCGATCGTTGATTTGGATATACGTCAATACAACTTTGTACGGCAGTCAAGTGGTGGTGCTGATAACAACTCCACAACCACCACCACCACTTGATTTTTCACCGAGCCGGATTACTACATCCAGCGCCATGTTTGTTTACATCGAACGAGAATACCTATAGGTCCTTAATCTGCTCAGTGACGTTAACAGATAGCACGATGTTGGAAGTGATTGTTCAAGAAATGACCTGCTACTGTTAACGCTCGCTTGAAGGTGGTGTCAAACCGCGGACCTTTGGGTTACAAGGCCGTGTTCATACCGCTCCGCCACTGAGCCACACAGGATTTTTTATTTTGGCAAATTTTGACCCTCCTTGAGCCCGCCCTGCTCTTTTGAAGGTTCATAGGGTCATTTTGGTACTGTTTTCAGACTTTGGCGCTAAATTTCACTTTGGTATCAAGAAAAATTTCGAAGATTACAGATGAGTGAACGATATCACATAAGTGAACTAAAACCCTGGACACAAACAAATTTTATGCAGGGAAAAAATCCGTACGAATCTGTAAGCACTCTAAAAAAAGAAAAAAAAAAGGATTTTCAAAAATCCCATCGGGCATTTTTAACTTACATATACCTACAAAATCTCGTATCACTCGCGTTAGTAGAGTGGTCGAGCACATTTTCATAAGAAAACACAAAAGGAGAGAGAAAAAAAATAGAAGCAATGGAAAGAAAGAAAGAAGGAAGAAAAAAACAGAAACGAACGTAATTGCGCTGTTGCCGTAATTCTGGCAGACAAAGCGCTCACTCGGTGCCAAACAGATGGTCAATACTATAATTTCTAAGGTGCCTTCACGTTGTCTAACATCAATTTGTATATGCACGAGCGCACTCTGAGTTATAAACAGGCGGAACTAAATTATAAACAGGGTGAGTATATATAGTTGTTAAGGCACCAGAGCAACTTTGCGTTTTTACACGTTTCAGAGTACCAGGAGTATTTTGCAATGATTTTCAGGCGAAAACGTTAGAGCACCATTTTTTTTGGTGCCCTAACTTTTTTTTGGGTGCCGTAACATTGTTCAGGAACCCAAAAAGGTGCCTTAGCGATAGGAAAGTATACCTATAATAATTACTTCGTAACTCGAAGTAATATATGTACAGGCAATGGTTCAAGTTGTTACGTCACGATTTTTAGGACTTGGAAAAACTTCAGTCTCTAGGGGACTCGGGACAGCGAGTTCCCTGCTGCCATTGCAGTCCTGCAATGGCATATAATTTTTTCGTTTTTGTGATTGGCTGTCAACAGTACCGGACCAATCAGTGATGAGTAGTTTTGAATTCAATTCAATTTAAAAACATAAGAAAACCAGACAAACAGGCGTTTTGCGCTACAATTGAGTAAACTAGTGTAGGCCTAGAAAGGTAGAATAGGTTACTATAAGTCGAGTATGTTACAAACTTAGTACAACCCGTTTGCTTGTATAAAAGTAATACTGCGTGAAAAACTTAAACTCGCGAAAGGCACAATAACGACATTAAAAATGACAAAAAATGAAATCAACAGTCTAGGTTCATATTTATTAGATTTGTTGTCAAAAATTTACAATTACTCACCAATACGAAAACTGCAACATTTTCTACACGGATAAAAAATGGAAATATAGCAATAGGCCTAGGTATGATCGTCATTATGGACCGGAAAGAGCATGACTGCAAAGTTGAAGATTTCTTAAATTCTAATAATGCTAAAATTTGTAAAGACTAACTTTTCCAAGTTAAATGCTAAAGAACAGAATCCTATGAGCGAGAGTAAATTCATTATCCCCCCTCCCTCTCCAAAAAAGAATCTCCTAAAGTTATGAATCCGATTCCCCCAAGATTATAATGGTCTTCCAAAAATCCACAAGGAGGACATTCCTATTGGACCTATAGTCTCATTCATCTCCTCCCTCACTTATAAACTGGCGAAATACTTGAAACTTGTAGTTTAAATATTTCGTTGATTAAAATTAAGACATTCGAATTCTCTTCGTGACTCCAAAGATTTAGTTGATAAGATATCTGAACATGTGCCTCCCCCTAACTCCATAGTTCATTTTATACCGCCGGTTTATTCATTAACGTGCCTCTATCGCCCACCCTTGAATATATTCGCAGAATATTAATAGAGGCTAATAATTCGACTCAAGCTACACAAGGAATTCATTTCCCTCCTAGAAGTGTATCTCCCAATATTTGTAAATTTCATGACAAAATACTCGTAATTCCAATTTGATGATGGTCTGCCTATGGGCTCACCTTAAGCCTCATCAATTTCGGAAATATTCATCAATCACCTTCAGGAAAAGGGTTTTACACCTCAATGCATGCTTACGCAATATATCGGGTACTGGCATAGGTACGTGGTAGACATCTTGTGTGTATGGAGCGGCTCAGGGACCCAATTGCAAGATTTCCTTCAATTCATCGATTCTCTACATTCTTCAATCAGGTTTACACTTGAGGTCGGCGGTAAAGGTATCAATTTTCTTGACCTCTCCATCATCACTCTAAATGAAGGCAAACATAAATTCAATATTTTTAGGGAGCCTATCTACACAGACAGAACTATAGATGGCTCCTCATTTTGTCCCTCCTCACATAAGCATGCGCTCTTTCTTAGTATTATCCATTTAATCCACGTTTCATGTAGCTTTGTCTGCGAACTGTGGAAACTACTAGGTTTATTATTTTTCAAGTCATGACAGCAACAATAATCTTTTGTGAAAATGGAGAGAAAATTTATTCGACCGCAATATTTATCAAATAAAAATAAGAAATATAGAGCACTTTTCGCGCAGTGGCTATTATCAACCAGATGAATATGTACCGCAATGTATCAAATTGTATCCAAAAAACCTTTCAGTTACAACGTCACTGATATTATATATGTTCAGGTATACAGTTTGTTCTTATCTTGAAATTTATTTGAGTATCAACAGTCCATTTACTTATCTATCTATATAAATTGTATCGATGTATTAAACATTGACCCCCTATCACTTTGAAATTTATAAACTCTGTCTGCGTGTACAGAATTTGGAGATGAATAGTATAATACAGTGGAAACTCTCTATAACGAATCTGAAGGGACCGCCAAAAAAATTCGTTATATAGAAATTTTATTTTTTCATTCTGTTTTACAGTAAATTTAAAGCACATACAGTATGTAATGAGCAAAACTTAGTTTTCATTACTTTTGTTACCTTTAGATGATAATAATCCCCACCGCCCTCGGTCAGTGTGTTTTTTATTGAACATGCGGTGGGTTAAATTTTTAATTTTTGTTAAATGTCGATATAAAAATGATTACAATCAGGAAAGAAGGGAAAAAAGTTGGTCAAATAACACGTTACCATTTTTCTTAGCCTCATTTGGTGTCAAAAATACGCAATTTTTCTTCGAAATCTCGAAAAAAAATTCGTTATATAGAGTAAATTGTTCGTTATAAAGAGATTTTTTCATAGGTAAAACTCGTTGAAGGGGGAGGGACCACGGAAAAAAGAGGAATTCGTTATATAGGAGTTCGTTATAGAGAGTTTCCACTGTATCATATAAGATACACATACTTTTTCATGAAACGATGAGTGACAGTTTGAAGATAAAGTGTACAGGCTCTCGAGCAAGTATGAATAGGTAGTAGAAGAAAAAATTAGGTCTCTATTTATTAAAAAATTTGATGTGGGGATGGGTGAGTTTGTGTTATCAGCTTCCGAAAAAGATTTATGATGATGGACGTTGTAAGAAACAAAACAAACGTAAAACAAATGATTCATACTATTTTGGGGTCTAAATTTGGAATGGGGGGGGGGCTATTGTATCACTAGCCCCACAAACTGTTTCATGCAAATGGGGGTTGGAACAAACATAGAACAAACGATTCACACTATTTTGGGGTAAAAATTCAAAATTGGGGGGGGGGGGGCTGTCGTGTCACTAAACCCGCACACTGTTTCATGGGGGTGGGGGTTGGAACAAACAGAAATAAGGGTGGAACAGACCGGAACAAAGATAGAACAAACGATTCACACTATTTTGAGGTCAAAATTCGAATTGGGGGGCGGGCTGTCGTGTCACTAACCCCGCACACTCAGAGGTATTGACACTTGCCTATGTTGACCATTACTAATGCTGTCACGAGAAATGATGTAGGTGAGTGTTTTGCCACTATGTAGCTCCAATGATCAGTTCCCCGGTTATTCATAGAGTCTTACATAAATTCACTATTTCCAAAAAAATTGTAGAAGAGTTAGAAATCAACCAAAAAATCTGAAACTTAGTGCAAATAGACTAGTCATTAAGCTCTACATATTTCAAAAAAAAATATTCTCACATGTAAATTTCTTGATTTTTTATAACCCTTGGACATTTGTCAGTACTAGGGTACCTCCGGTAAGGTAACAACGCTGGTGGAGTGCGGAAGGCATTCACAACGGCGCACCGAACGCATCGGAATTATGTATGAACTACATTATTTTGTGTGACAAGAATTTTGTATAGTATCAATACCTCTTTATTGTACCGTGCTACAATCATACCAATGTACGAGGAACACAACACAATCACGAGGAACAAACACAATCACATTGCGTCGCGTCGTTTGCTCCTACCTCTTGTTTTGTCTTTCGCATTTGCGGGTTCTTCTGTTCAGTTCAGTCTACGACACTATTGACACTTACCTACTTTTTACCCACGTTTATTGAGTGATCTCTTATACAGTGCGTGTGGAGACTACAACTACTGCGCTAACTACTGCATGTAACATTGACATGTGGAGAGTGGCACGTAGAGAGTAGCTGAGGGTGGTGTTTAGTCAATCCCTGGAAGCACCAGAGCAGACTGCTTCAATTCTTTGCTGATGAATATAACATGTACTACAGCCTATAGTGGGCCTAATTTTAATTCTTTTTCACCAAGTTACCTGATTGTGGTTATTTCTTGCTTCTCAGGTAGTACCTAATAATCTCTTCAGTTATCATCTCATATTATTTTTTATCTGTAATACATGGTCTAATTTTGAAAATCAAGGTTTGTACCCAACAATGCCGCGTAAAAGACACAGTGGGCAAGGCCTAGGCCGTTTAACGGTTAATAAAAAAAGATGGCAAATTCTTCTATCAGAACAGGCTAATCCATTTCAGTTTATATTTAATTTCTTTATCAAATTTTATTCCCATTCTCCCTACGCTCCGCCCCTCTTTTGCCTGCTAGCAACAGGCACCCTAGTAAAAATGAAAATACACCGCATTAGATTGAATATAAAAACTGTAAAATTCTCTCCACATGGTTTGAGTATCAAACAATTATAATCTGTGAAGCACGTCTGTTAAGTTTCTTAGTAGCCATGAAGGGCCGGTAATTTGCTATTTTCATTATTTTTGTCACCTTTCTTATGCAAAATTATTATTTCCACCGTATCTCATTGTTCTGGGGTTACTTCTGTTACTAGTACATACATATTTTGTTAAAGAGAACAGTGAGAGCTTGTATCAGCGAGTGATTTAGTACTAATAAATTCTCATTATCTATACCATCTGGTCCCGAGGCTTTACCCTTCTGCAATGTCTTCCATTTACAACTGACTTTATTACTACATACAACAATGATTACAACTGACAAGGGCAATGTTGCCGCTTCTTTACAAGTATACAACACCTTCATAATTCCCTTAAAAAAATATGTTTGATTTCCTCCTCTAAAATTGTAGTCACACTTTCGTTATTATTGTTTCCATATTTTATTTTTTGCGTTGCGTTATTGCCTTTTTGTCTATTTCTTTGTAGAATTCTGTAGCCTCTTCTATTATTTCTATTCTAGATTTCCTACTTTCAAGTTCCAAAATTAAGTTAAGCTCCTTGCTAAGTTCTCTTTTTATTTTCTGAGTGGATCCTTTTTTTTTTACTATTTCTCGTATTCTCTTATTCTCGTAATCTCTCAAGTCTTCACTAATCTTCCTCTCAGATAGTTTGTGTAGCTCGCTTAGTTCTATGTTTTTGCCTTCCGTTTTCTATTTTTCAAATTTTCGCATATTATTTCTTTCTTTTATTATCTCTCTTGTTTTTGCTGATGATTAACTGTCAGTTTCTAGCTCCTCGCCTTCTCCACTCCAAATTTTTGGCATGTTGCCAAGGTTACTTGTTCTAACAATACACTCTTGTAGGTCATCTTCTACCAGTTTCTTACTCACTCCTTCTAACTGCAGGACCACGTCATACTCATTAGTTTCCCGTTTTTTGTTTTCAGGTATAACCATCTTAGTTTTGGGTAGTGTGTCTCTTCGTGTAATTATTATATTTTGCCTATGCTGCCAATGAAATTCTCGCTACCCTATGATCTGAGGAGATACTTAATAATGATAGGCATACAACGTTTTCTACTATTCTCCTATTTCATTAACATCTTCCCGTCTGGTGACATTAGTTCCTTAGTGACATGACATCCACTTTAGCTTCTTCTTCTTCTTCTTCTTCTTCTTCTTCTTCTTCTTCTTCTTCTTCTTCTTCTTCTTCTTCTTCTTCTTCTTTTTTTTTTTTTTTTTATGAGTAAAGACACGTTTACAAAATAATGTCGTTTATAACAATACAATTTGCGCGAGCGCTTTCAGTTGATAAGCCATCGACGGGTGAGAACGAAAATACTACTGAAGTAGTAATCAACCCGTGAGAAAAAGAAGAAAAGAACTTACAATGAATCACAATACGATTATTACGTCAATCACTTGAGTTGAACTTGCAATTTTTTGTGAACGGTATGAGCGAGGTGTGATGATGAGAATATCTCGTTTACTATAGGGGAGAGATTACAAACAGCTTTGATTATTTCTACTGTCTGCAGTGCAACGCGTTCTTGAAACAGGTATTCGCTTTTTTAAACGTCCTGCAAATAAATTTCATTAGGAATATCATACAATATTCTTAGAACTCCCCCTCTTAAGAGAGGCTGCCACCTGAGAAGAATGTCAGAGTGATCGTTTATTCGTTCACCAGTTTTCTGTATTTTGTTATAATTCTGTCCAGCACTCTATTTGTCCCAAATACCTGACTCCGAATCGGCTTGATAGTCAGTTGATTTGTCAGAATGGAATGACCGTTCATTTATTCGGGTACATATTCCATTTGTCCGACCTTATCTTGGATACCAGCAAAATCGACTGAATGATGTCACAAAAGTCAAAAGCAGATGAGTTGGCAGAAATTTTCTGAGGATACTCCCCCAATAAAACAGATAGCTTCCCCGCTCAGAAAATGTTAGGTAAAATGGGATAGACGTCATCAATTTTCAAGTCAAGTTTACTTAATAAACAGAAGGCAGAACGAGGAATATGAGGTATTTAGCCGACTATAAAAATATTATACGGAAATTTTACAAAGAACTAAATGAGTACTGGAATTAGGTAAAATAAACCAAGAAATACTCATAGGTAGGGTATAATACAAGTGCCCATTGAAGGTGAATAATAAGAGTCCATCACAGCTCCACATATTCAGCCTATGTTTGTAAATATCAGAGTACCTGGCATTCAAAAATTGACTACCCAATAGGTTTGAGAAATCTCATTTCCTGTTCATTGTTCATTCATAAATCCAATCTCGGTATTTATGGTTCTTTCCTTTAATTCATCTGATTTGGGATGTTAGGGCTATCCTATTAGTTCTGGACCATTAAAGCTATACTTCCCAGAGATATTCATAGGTGTGTATAGGGGTACGACCAAAGTGTTGGCAAGAGACAATTTGTTGCCTAACAAAGAGTTTAGGCACTCACTCAGTCTTTTAAATTCATAAGGAAAAATAAAAATTAGCAGAATACATACGTAGCATATTGTAATCTACACAGTTGAAACTGATTTGATCCTTCAAAAAGGAAACCTAAGAATTAATATTCTCTTTTTGATTTTACAGATCATAATTTTTCATGTTGAGAAGCATCCTGAATACCCAGTATTTGAACAGTGCGTTGTCTACAATGCGTACTCGACCAAATTTCTAGAGTTATTCTACTTATATTTCAGTATGTTTATTATGTACTTACTTCCATTCTTGGTCATACTCTACTGTTACATATCAATAATTCGAGAAATTTTTAAACGTTCACGGGACTCTAATGTTGGTAAGGAAAATCATCAAGACTATGTATTAACCGATCTATTATTTGTATACTTGTACTTAAAATGTTGAAAAGCTCCATCAAAAAATTAAATATGGTACCTAAATAAAAATCTAAACACCGTCGAAGTAAATCTGATGAAATTAGGATTATCCATATTCCTCACCATAATGCCACAGAAATGCACATCAATTGGTATTTATACTTACTCAATTGTAAAGTTGAATTCTTTTGATTGAGAAGGGAGTGATTCATGAGAAATCTTTTTTGAATCAACACCTTTTCCAACAAAAAATCTAAAATATGAAGAAGAAAACTATCTCCAATGGGTAAAAGTGTGTCATCATGGAGAAAAATATGATGGAGTATACTGCTTACCCTTGCGATGAGTACCCAATACCAAGCCAACAAATAACCATTCTATAAAAAATGACTAAAAACTTCAGTAAGAAAATTATCGCACGTAGATTCTTAACTGCTTACATCATATTCAAATAGTTCAACTTAGCAACCTTAAAATGTATTTGTACATGAAAAACACATGGGAGATCAATTCTAGAAACACTAATAATTTGGTGACATGAAAGAGAAGAGGGACCGTCTTTTTTCGATTTCTCCTCTCCATATTTCAACAATAATTTCTTTTCAACTGATATTTTTCTTCTTTTCAAGACTGTACCAGCATTCGACGCTCAGGATTAGGTTTCTTGGGGCGAGCTAGAAGTCGCACGCTCAAAATGACTATCATCATTGTTTTGGTATTTGTTATTTGTTGGACACCATACTATGTGATGAGTGTGTGGTAAGTACATGTTTTAATATCCTTTCGCACCACTGAAATTTTTACAGATTTTAAAATGGCATGATTGGTAGTTTACAGGGGCGTAGCCAGAACGTTCTTTCGATGGGGGAATTTCAAGGAGGGCGTACCTCAAATTTTTAAATCTCGCATGTTTTTTTTCAGTCATGGGGAATTTGTTCGGGGGGGGGGGGGAAAGCACAACGCTGGGGAGCAATGCCCCCTTTCGCCCCCTGGCTACACCCCTGTCAGAAACCCTTGTCATAACCTATTCACTTGAAAAATTTAATGTTGCTTGTTGGTAAAATATGTAGAGTAAGAAGAGTTTCAATAAATGAACCGCACTCATCAATCATTTCTAGAACGACAGCTGAACTTGACAAAGCCCCAAATCATACTCAGACATGTTTGCCGCACTCAGACCAGTGTCAAATGTTACAGTATTCAAGGTCGTGCAGCTCTAGCATCAACTACAAGATTGAAATAATTACTTTCTTCCACTAAAAAAGGCCGTGAATTACAATTTACAAACATGAATTAGAGAGGAGATATCAAAGTGAAAGCATCGCAGGTACGTAGAGAATACAGAAGCTACGACCGGTTTTAGAATCAGGAGAAAAGCATGAAGGTTTTGAACGCATTTAGCAAAGAACTGCGGGAGCTACTGTCACCTTTCGAGACACGTAGTTGTGATGTAGCAGGGTATGAGTAAAAGCGTGAGTAGAAGCATACGAGCACAAGCACATGGAACGTAACACTAAATTTTAGGGAACTTTGTTGACACGGTTCTATACTAGTATGGACGAGACCCGAGACAAGAGTTTGTACTTCATCGAAACGTCGTAACTAAATCTAAACCTCGAATTAATCACAACCAATATCAGGATGTATTCGACTCCTACCTTAACTCCCCCCCTCCCCCACCCGAGAGGAGTGGCTCGGACTAGCTCAATCGAGTGCTAAGAGCATGAATACATCTTTCTGAGGGCGTGAGTAACTGAAGATGGACCGCAGTCAGTTTTTGGTTCATCTTTTGAGATCACATAGGCTATACGAAATATTTTGGTAATTGAGGCTACCGTTGTCGTTGATACGGGTTCTACTTACCCGTCAAACAGAAGAAAGAAGTTTGTCGTAGTAATCGTAAATCTGATCGAAAGAAAATAAAAAAAAAGTTTTCGCAGCGCGAAAGTAAAACCGCGTCTTTCCCTATCTTATTTCCCTACATCTCTACTTCTTTTTTCCGTTTTGTTCATTATTGGCTGCATCGTAATACTTAATCTTTTTCGTTGCCAACAGAAAATGAATTTCGTTTTCCAAAATGACACGGTTGAATTTTCGGTGTGGGGTATGTTTTCTCGGCGTTTCAGTGTGTGTGGATTACGACTTTAACATTGGCTTAAATTCATTATATATGTACTCGTATGTACCTATGTACTTTAATTTGTGCGTGAATGTTCTCGGTTGGTATTGGATCGATTTATATGAAATTGAGAATTATTGAAGTTTATATTTGTACTAGGCCTAGCGAATAAGGTCATTTTTTTGAAAATCGGATTGGTAGTTTTTGAGATTTTTCCATCTTAATTTAGAAAAATTCGGAGCGGGGTGAGTCGAACGTCAGTTCGTTTACCATCCTGGGTTGAAAAGAAGGAATGTTGCTAAGGAAAATGAAGAGTGTTACCGACTTGTGCGGGAGAAGTGCTTCTTTCTCAGAAGGTAAGGGGGTTGTAAGTTATATTATGTATTATCAGTATACGAGATTGAATAAAAAATAATGCTTGGCAAGTTTCGAAAATGAACTTATATCGGAAAACGATGTCATTTTGCCGTTGTTAACAAATGATTTCATTTTTTTTTTCCTTTAGTGTGAATAATACTCGTAGTTCATTCATGTTTGGTGATTGAAAATTTTTGACGGATATTGCATTCAATGAAGTGGGAGGGGGGAGGGGGTGTATTCGAGTGTAGATAACTGATATAGAAGAGTGAATGAAAATAATACTTGAGAGCTTTACTCATTTTAAAAAACAAAGTTTATTAGCTGTTGGAAACGAAGACGATTAAGTAATACGAGTACAATGTAGCCAATAATGAACAAAATTGAAAAATGAAGTAGAGATGTACGAAAATAAGATGGTAAAAGTTGATTTTGCTTTCTTCTGGACTTGTCCTTTTTTCCAATTTCTCAATATCTCGCATAATGAATGATGTGCCGATTTTGAATACAGGAAATGACCTGAAGCATGGAAAAATGGCAACATTTTGTACGCAGATTGAATATGTAGAGAACAGTTTCTCGGTCGCTCAACAGCAATGAATTTCTTCGTTAGTCCTACCGTTTGGAAATATTGAATCCTTAACTTAGAGGTTGGGCCACGACTTCCACCCTCTTCAATATGTGCATCAAATGCTTCAATAAACTTGTCCACTAGATCATATTTTCAAAAGGCTAAGTATTTTTGATGACGTATCGGAGGGACTTTGGCTTGGGCAATGTAGTCTGGATAGGTGTAGCTAAAATATTGTACCAGAAGGGAGGCGAAAAAGCAGTGTAGAGAAGCTTTCTGGTGGTACTCTCTCAAGCAAAGCTAGTGTAACAAAGACGACCATGCTACCCTTTAAAAGACATGAAACATGATCTTCATTCATTTGGCTACGGCAGAAAATTTTTTTATACTAGGTTCATAGCAGGTCCAGGCCACCTTCATAATAGCTTTATAATAGGTCTAGGCTTGCTTAAATTCTCGATATCAAAACCATTTTGACTCATACAACAGGTCTTATACTAAGGTTTATAGTAGGTCTAGACCACCTTTATACTAGCCTTATACTATGTCTAGGCTTCCTTGAATTCTCATTGAACAATAGTTGAAAAGATACAAAAATAAATAGCGTACCTATATCTATCTGAGTAATTCTGAATAACATTAAACCCCAGAATTACTCCTTTCGTCTCATGTACCTTACCTAAATTTTTAAATAACAGAATTAAAAGTAGCGATGAGTACTTTGTATCCGCATAAAAATTTCAAAAACAGGTTCAGAGTAAAGTTATCTGAAGGATTTCACCTTTTTTTCTCAATATCCAGATAATTTAACTGAGGTTATTAAAAACTATTCCTGTTTACATGTTTTCCATAAAAATTTGCTTCGCTAATATTTATAGACAATTTCTACTTCTTCTATTTTGTAATGAGTGATAGGTAATGAAGAAATGTTTGCAAATTTAGATCACACAAGTAAGTATTAAAAAATGCATAAGATTAAATGAAAAATATATATATTTCATATTAAGTACTCGAATTCCAAAAAAGGAAAAATATCTAAAAGTAAAAAAATACGTGACGAGAGAGGCACGCCGTCGTGCTATTTAAAATAAACTCTAAATCTTTGGACAGTAGGATTTCTGGTTTTACTAAAATGATTCGCTCACTTTTTTCTTTCTCTCTAAGAAAAAGTATTTACCTTCACAGGAACAATTCTTAAAATCAAGATCTCATCATCAATAGCCTTGAGAAATCTCAAAATGCGAACATAAAACGTGTGGACAAAACTAGTCAGAGACTCTGTAGAGTGATAGAGGCGCGCTATGACGATAGTAGTTAATAATTTACAATTAAATTCAAGCGAATACACTACACGTATAAACTGTTCATTAAATTTAGACGAGACGAAATGATGAATTTTTTAAAAGTATCACGTTCTCTTCAAATGGATAAACGAACGAAAGTCGAGCTCGAAGTCAGAAATTTCAAAAGTTTCTAGATTTTCTTCTCGATCTCAAGTATGGTACTCCGACTCAAATTTGCAGCTCACATAACGTATTGCTTCCGACAGAATCTGGCCGCTGATTAGTGAATACTTCGAGAAATTCTCTGGAACGTATGATGTTTATATACAACTATGAAATCGATCACGATTCCTCATTTTGTATTTGCCTCAATTTATTACTCAGAGATTCATTAAATCGTTGTATATAGCTCTTACTATAGTTTGATAGTAACGCGTATGGCGTTTCATACCACTTCTCCGATATAGTTTCATCCTCATGGTCGTAAATATTATTAGTCACTGCAAACCCAGATTTACTCAACTTGACGCAAAATTGTTCATCTTCAAATGTTTCCACATTTATCAACGCGAATGTTTTGATGTCTGGCTGGCGCGAGGATAGATGTACGTTTTTGACGAAAGGCTCAATATCCTTTATAACAGCAATTGCCTCACCCGTCCAATTTTTATCAGGCATGTTACAATCTACAAATACAAATTTTAAAGAAATACAAGTGAATATTTTGACATTGACAGTGAAATTATAGTTTACGCATCTTAATAATGCATAACACAATAGACCGAGTTTTTTGTGATAACAAAATATCTATTACAGTCAGATTAAAATTACCCGGAGCGCCGTTCTCGAGGTCGTATTTCTATCCTTTCTTAACGTGAACGGAGTATACAGAAGAAGTGTTCGGGCAACGCTTCACAGTAATATTTCTGTATGTTGCTGATTGGCTTGCTTTTGTTTACTGCAGTTTCTGTACTTACAGAACTACAGTACCTCCGGAGGTACTGTAAGTTCTGCAGGTATTTTTTCTGTGAACGAATCTTACAGAAAATCCTGAAGACAATTCCAGTATCCTGCCCGAACAGACCTATTAGCAAAAGTACTCAAAATACTTCCAATCGCAAATTTGCTTTGCTCCCCATAGGGCTTTTCCATGTCGGCGCATTGCATACGTATTCTCCTATGTGTTATCGAATGGTAGTATTTCTAACATTGCTCTTATGGGTGTTGCTGGATTGCATACTCATTTTCATTGTGGAGTAATTTGCCATAAGAGCAATGTTAGAAATACTACCATTTCGATAACACGTAGGAGGATACGTATGCAATGCGCCAACATGGAAAAGCCCTGGGTCAAAAATTCAATTTTGGAAGCTGATTACCTTATACTTTAAATACTAGTTATTTATTATACAAGGTCCTAAAGCGAGTGACTTATCACGAGCTGGTGGACCTTGTATAATACAAAATTTTTTTTCATACGTTCAAATTACGTGCAAATTTCGTACCCAGGGTATAACCCATAACTTGAACCTGTGGCTAAACCAGCCAGTTTATCTACCGAAAATGGCAAAACATCTAGTTTACCTACTGGTCCGCCCTGTGACTAAAACAGCTAGTTTACCCATCGAAAACAGCTGATTAATTGCCAGTTTTACCAGCACGTATAAAAAAAAATTTTGTATTATACACCGTCCACAAGCTCGTGATAAGTCACTCGCTTTAGGACATTGTATAACAAATAACTAAATTTTTCCTCGATCCTTTTTAATTTTTGTTTAATTTCATATTGATCTTTGCTCCTTGTGTATTTCTTATCTCTTATATGGGAGTGAAATTGCGTTTGGAAGTAGTATCAAAAGTATTTATCGATATTTTGTTATCACGAAAAACTCGGTCCTGTACACAGAACGCAACTCGCACACTGGTTGTCTGTTGGCCTAAAAAATTTAACATTGCATCTTATGGTCTTATGGAGCTTATTATTTTCTTTTTTTCAATGGGGTGTATTCTTTTGCCCAATCACTGCTGATAACAGCATTACCCCATCTTACTGCTAGTTTCTATTAAAAAAAAGGTTTTATAGGTTGTTTCAGGGGTTGTTTCCCATAAGAGAGAAGAGTTCCTTAAATATTTCAAAAACAAAGAAAAAATAAAAACTTTGATGTGTATATTCATAAACTAGAAGCGTCTCTCTTTCTTACACGCGTTTACCGTCAAAATTTGTTGAACAGTTCATTGAATAAATAGCAAGAATCTCGATATCTTTCTATAGATGGTGTTGTAGTTCAACGTGTATCATGAGGTGGGGTTAAAAATTTTTTTAAGAATTATGATGTCAAAAAAACACGACCCATTATCTCAGAAAGAACACTTCTAAACGAAAAAACCAAGAGAATGAAATTTATTTGTTTTTAAATTTTCTTTCACATGGTGCCATTTTCAAATTTTTTCAAAAAAATCTAAAACTACGTTAAAAAATCTAAAACAAGTTCTATTTGATAGAAAATTTAAAAATGAACAAAATTTTATTCTCTTATTTTTTAGTTTTTTTTTGGTTTTTTCTTTTGTTTAGAACTGTTCTTTTCAATATAAAAAAGAAAAATAAAAGAAGTAAAAATATTGAAAAAGTAGAAATTCTAACAATAAATATCGCAAATTATAAATTCCAATAATAGTATTGACACAATTTGCCAAGCTATACCCAGATATACTCAAAGGAGGCATACTTTTTGTTGTGTTCCATCAAGTATGCCTCCTTTAAGAATTCCAATCATATTAAATATCCCTACTATGTATCACAAAAAGATGTATCTTCAAGTTGTTTTGAGTAAAGATAACAATGTACAAGCTCCAACTGTTCAGATCTACATTGAAAATTACTCAAATTTTTCACAATTCTCAATCAAATTTCCACACGTTTTGTGATTGTACAAAGCGTTTTTGTGAAATTTTATTTTTCAGCCATTGGCGCCGACTAATCTCGGAGCCGATTTCAGCCATCGCGCCAAAACGTTTGCGCCAAATTGAACGGACATCAAATGGGAAATACAGGCGAGCGACACCGCTCAGTATACTGTATTCCCCATGGAAGATTCCGGTATGCATATGCTTCTGATAATGGTTGTTCAACTGTATTTGGTTCTAGACAGAAAGAAAGTGCTACGTTCACTATTCTAGTTCGAGTGCGTTTGGCAATTAATATTTTTGTTGTTCCATTATTCATTAAAACGGTAAATTATGTGTTATTTGCTGGCAAAATCATTGAGGGCAAAGTTGGAAAGTTGCAATCCTTTTTAGGGGGAAACGCGCATTCCATGTATGTAGTACGGGGATTTGCAAATTGCGGCCCAACCTATAGTCAAGTAGCGGCCCTGGCGGCAGCCCAAGAAAGTTGTATGAAAATTGCGTCCGGAATGTGAATGCTCATACTGCGGCCGCACACAAATTGCGTCCCAGTTCAGTCAATGTTATCCAGGATGCACAAAGTAGAGGCGAACTGGTTTACATCCCATTTTGGTATCCGTCTGTGTGTGTTGGAGTACTCAAGGAATATGAAAATGTTCGGGTGCGGCGAATGAAAATTAGCATTAAAGTTGGAGTGAAAAGATTTACACTCCGGACGCAGTTTGACGGTTTTTCATCTGGGCCGCAGTTTGTATTTCCCCTGTAGTACTTCTATATAGTCAAAAGTACGTCTGCATTCCGCGGTCTGTGTGAACAAGGAGAGACTGAGAGTGAACAACATTTTTCCCATTTAATGACCTGTGATACACCAAACTGGTTAGCTTCAGAGTTGTTCTTTGTTTGAAAAATGAGAAGGAAATAGAAATAACAAATTTTAGAACGATGAATATGATATTTTTCCATAAAATCATTTGGTAAAAATGAGTACTACCATGAAAAGTACGTATGCATCGAAGTTCATAAAATTTATATTGTTCACAGGTTTTGGATAGATCCAGAGTCAGCAAAATCAGTAGATATGCGTATTCAACGTGCTCTGTTTGTGTTTGCTAGCGCCAATTCATGTATGAATCCTGTTGTTTATGGAATATTCAATATACGCACTCATCGCTCATTGGGTCATGTACAAAATCGCGCACGCGCACATACAGGGCGTACCTCATATGCAACTGATATTAGACTACCAGCTCTAACTTTGTCATTGCGTTCAGTTGAATGACAAATAGATAATTCAAGGGTGGAGTTCATCAAGAGTCAACCATTATCAATTTAAAACCTGAATATTAAATGAGCAGTAAAGATTAAATTCATGAAACTCTGTTTATTTGATATTTCTACTTCAATTACTCTAGTCATGAAATACAGGAAAGGAACTTTTCTTTTCCAAATAATATAGTAAGCCAATCACACATATTTAATGAAGCTCTCAATATTATCATGTTAATAGTACAGAAGAAATATGTTATATCACTGTTGTGGTTGTAGTTTAAATACTATCAATTTATTTCCTTGTTTCTATTTTTTCTTAATGAAATATTTGCTGTACTTTGATCTCTGTGTATCATTTGAGGCATATTCATAGTACCATATTTGATTGAAAAAACAAGCTACGTCGCCATCCAAGTTAGGACAATGGTCGGCTAGACATTTGCAACAGTTCCTCTCCTTGCACACAAAGACATAATGATTTTTTCCATTGGGTGTATATTATGAACTAGCATGTCCATATCAACCATAATAAGGAAAAGTTGACGGAGACAACAACAAATTGACATAGGAAAAATGATAAAGAAAAAAAGTGGTTGCAATAAATTCAACTAGGGAGTGAGCTTTGACCCCAAAAAGAAGAACGCCATCTACTGAAAGAAACAAACACTCTCTAATCCTATATCAATACTTGGTATAGCCTTAGACCATTATAATAGATAGACCGAGCATAGTGATTAGTAGTGCAATAAGGATCATTGGACCCTTTATGGGTACCGCGGTTGACTGCGGAGAAGGAGACGCTGCACTGTGTGTTTCACTCCGCCGCGCGTTCACCCGCTACGCGCATAAAAATGTAAACAGGGTCCAGTGATCCTTATTTTGTTATCATGTCCTCGCATCAATGGTTAACATACGCTTATATGGCCGATGCTCGATCTATCTATTATATGGTCTAAGGGTATAGCCTATCCAATTTTTCAAAGAAAAAAAAAATTGTTTAGTAAACTGACTTCTATTTTTCTACCTTGATTTCTACAGATGATTTTTGAACTTACACCATAATATATAAGATAGACTATGCACAGTAATAAAAATTGAGTCAAAAGACATAAAATAAGGAACTTGTGACCTTGTTTATTCATTAATGGTGAGTGTTAAGGTTGGTTGTGGGTACTACCTTGACAATGTAGTATTGTACCATGCGTCCCAACACACTGCATTGCCTTATATGAATGTAAAGAGGTTTGTATCTCCTCATTTTCATATTGCATCTTTTGATGAACGCGTTACACAGGCTTATTTATATGATCAATTCCTGGTCTATCTTGTGTATGGTCCAAGTTCTTGGATTACCACTCATATAAGAATAGGCCTAATAGCTATAATAATATATGCAAGAGTTAACAGAGAACCATTGAAAAAAAAAAGGAAAAATGCAAGTTATTTTAGAATAACTTTAGCCATGATTTATAAAGATACAATTCACACCAACATCCTCACATTGCTCAGCTAGTTAGTGATGGGCACCTCTGCCCTCTGGTAGGACTACCAGTAGTATTTTGAAAAACTACCGAAACTACCGGTTGGGTGATGTATATAGAACTGCCGATTGCTATTTCTGACAAGCAAAAAACCTCCGGAGGTTTTTGCACATGCAGACTGCAGTCATGCATTGCACCAAATGTCAACAATGCATTTAAATTTGCCTCCGTTTGTAAAAAAACATACCGGCAGTGTTTTGGTAGTATTGGTACTAACGGTAGTTTTTTTTTTCCGACAACCACCCATCACTACAGCTAGTTTGTCTCACAAGAGTAGGCAAGCAACTCAGCAACCGGCAACCAAAACAAAATAATATATTGATTTTGTTGCTTCTTGCCTACAAAACTCGTACATTATAACATTATATTCTGTCTCACAAGAGTGGACAATGGACCGGTTCTGGTGGCGTCGGCTCTAGAGAGAGGAATAGGTAAAATTCACACTGAACGCAACAATGCCTATGTTTGTAATTTGTGTCTTTTTTAGGAAAGGACGCTAAAGCGCGTTAGTGTGCCACATGACTTGTTGCTAACTCTTCTGAGATAGACTACATGGTGCATAGGTTGCCTTGTTGTCTGTTACCAAGTTACTTCTTATGTAGCCGAGCACTTTCGCTACATTTTTGATCATCATTTTTTCTGAACTTAGTTATGTAAATAGAAAAAAACTGTTAAGAGTGTGCTTTGCACGTTGCCAACCACCAAAACGGTGTACATTAGGTTGCATGTACATTTCACAAATACCCTGCAAAATATAAGCGGTCACTATGCGACGCTTGTTGTGCGTGCGTGGGTAGTTCTTGTAAGAAATGACCTCACAAGATTTCACAAAAAAAGTTGTTTGAACCTTTTTTCTAAAGAACTTTTTGGATTTCCAAAAATATTGAACAGAAAAGTCCAACAGAAGGCGGTATAGGAACTGAAATCCGAATTTTTGGTCCAAAGAAATTTTATAGGCCTATCAGAAAATACACAAATTTCCGATGATTTTGAAGTGATATAAAAAGCGTGTGGAAGGCAATTTTTTAACTCTGCTTTCATACCGTTTCTAATTGAGCCTTTCTGAAGAACATATCAAAAATGTAGAATGATTTATTGAAACTCGAGCAGTGAGAAACTCTTTCCAGTACCATAATTTTAATATTCGTTTTTGCAAGCAAAGCACAACCTTAATGTTCTAATAAGTCAACGTGGATAATTTAATGAATTAGGTACTCGTCCATTTCCTATCCGCAATTTCCCTCCCCAAGAATTGAATTGATAACAATTTTGCTGGTTCATTCATAATGGGGTAACGCGGAGTAAAAATTAACAACATTGGGGTAAAATGTTGGATACGCCTATTTTTGCTTGTAACCCAGTTATTTTCATGATTTACGCAACCGCAAAATAGGGAGCCTGTTTCATAGGCGAGTTTATTTTATGTAACCGACATGGGGCTAGCGCGTCGGTTTACTGCCATACTGGGAGTAAGAGGCGAGTAAGAGTGATGCCGCGGGGCTTGGCAATATTTTTGTCCTTCTTTGGACTTGTAAAATTTTTCATTTCAACTGTTGGATTCGGAATTATTTTCAACTGTTGGGCTTTGAAATATTTTCAACTGTTGGACTTGGAATTATTTTCTTTGAAATATTTTCAACCGTTGGACTTGGAATTATTTTCAACTGTTGGATTCAGAATTATTTTCAACTGTTGGATTCGGAATCATTTTCAACTGTTGGACTTTGAAATATTTTTAACTATCGGACTTGGAATTATTTTCCAATTGTTGGACTTGAAAATATTTTCATACTTCTTGGACTTGCAAAAATTTTTCATTTTTGATCGTCGGACTTTGTAATATTTTCAACCAAAAAATGTAAAATTCTACAAGTCCAAGAAGTATGAAAATATTTCCAAGTCCAAGAATTGAAAATGAAAAATTTTCTAAGTCCAAAAAATATGAAAATATTTCAAAGAAAATAATTCCAAGTCCAACAGTTGAAAATATTTCAAAGTCCCATGGTGAAAAGTATTTCAAAATCCAGCAGTTGAAAATATTTCCAAGTCAAAGAATTGAAAATGAAACATTTTCAAGTCCAAGAAGTATGAAAATATTTCAAAGAAAATAATTCCAAGTCCAACAGTTGGAATATTTCCGAATCCAACAGTTGAAAATATTCCAAGTCCAAGAATTGAAAATGAAAAATTTTCTAAGTCCAAAAAATATGAAAATATTTCAAAGAAAATAATTCCAAGTCCAACAGTTGAAAATATTTCAAAGTCCCATGGTGAAAAGTATTTCAAAATCCAACAGTTGAAAATACAAGTCTAAGAAGTACGAAAATATTTCAAAGCGCCGCGGCATCACTCTTACTTGCCTCTTACTCCCAGTATGGCAGTAAACCAACGCGGTAGCCCCATGTCGGCTACATAAAATAAACTCGCGTTTCATAGGGGTTTGTTTGTTTATACTTTTTCTAAATAAAGTTTAAACTTCGTTCCTCACCATCTTGGGAGTTTAACCTTGAAAGTCCGTATTTTTCCAAGTCTCTTTCCTATCATAAATAGCTCGGTGGTCAAAATATAATATCCAAGTCCCACGTCTTTTTCGGACAGCGCCCAGCACCCGTCATTATTCTTCAGGTATTTTTTTTCTAAATAAAGACGCTTTACCTGCACAATTTTCTTATTATAAATCCGAATAATTTCCACAATGACCGAAGTTTCGGCTGCATGACGACCACTTTCAAAATATATAAAAAAGGAGTTCCGATGGATAGCAATTATTTTTTCGGCACATCACGTTCATGACGACATTACATATTAGTGTACAAGATCGGGTGATGTTATTTTCACCTGACATCGAAAATACGAGGCAAACGAGGTACCCGGATCGAGAGTCGTTCACTGATTCACTTCTCGATCTACTCGGAGTAAGAGTGATGCCGTGGGACATTGAAATATTTTCGTACTTCTGCATGGACTTGTAAAATTTTTCATTTTCAATTCTTGGACTTGGAAATATTTTCAACTGTTGGACTTTGAAATATTTTCAAATGTTGGATTTGAAAAATTATTTTTGAATTGTGGGACTTCGAAATCATTATTTTCAACTGTTAGACTTGAAATTATTTTCCAATTGTTGGACTTTGAAATATTTTCAAGTGTTGGACTTGTAAATTTTTTCATTTTTGATTGTCACCCACAATTGAAAATATTTCAAAGTCCCACAATTTGAAAAAAATTCCATGTCCAACAGTTGAAAATAATTATTTCGAAGTCCCACAATTCAAAAATAATTTCAAGTCCAACAGTTGAAAATATTTCCATGTCCAAGAATTGAAAATGAAAAATTTTACAAGTCCATGCAGAAGTACGAAAATATTTCAATGTCCCGCGGCATCACTCTTACTCCGAGTAGATCGAGAAGTGAATCAGTGAGCGACTCTCGATCCGGGTACCTCGTGTTCTCGATGAAGTAATGATGTCATGAGCATGATGTGCCGGAAAAATAATTGCTGTCCATCGGAACTCCTCATAAAAATCAAGTGAGTAAGATAAGCAGGAAGAAGATAAACGTAACCACTATAAGCACGATTACATCAGACCTCCCTTCTTTCTTCTTTCTTTTTATTACTCATCTCTTTCATCGTAGCTTCATAGGTCGGCGCCAGATCTCTCGTATCATTTTTAAAATTGATATTCTTCACACTTTTCAAGATTTCCACCACCTCCTTAATTTTCCTCTTTCTAATATTCTCCTCATAAGCGACAACCTCGACCTTCTCAAAATCAAAACTGTGTCCCTTTTCAACCGCATGTGTTGCCAGAACAATTTTTAACCGGGAACCTGTTTTATGAAGGGCTTTTTGAGAAATTTGCCGTGCGCCATCCAGCGAAAAACTTGGAAAAATTTCGACTCTCGAGCCATATATGATAGGAGGGGGACTTCAAAAAAATTTCGACTCTCGAGCTATATATGATATGAAAGGGACTTGGAAAAATTTCAATTCTCGAGCTATCATATATAGCTGGAGTTTCGAGAAAAATGTAGACTCTCAAACTATATTATACTAGGCTTATAGTAGGTCGAGGTCTTCTATATACTAGCTTTATCTAGGTCTAGGCTTCCTTGAATTTTCAATACCAAATCCCATTTGACTATGAAAGTGACATTTTCCTCGTGAGTACGAGTATTCGAGATCATTCATAAAACAGGTTCCCTGCGTTCCTCGTGTAACTTCGTTAAGGAAGCCGTCGTTTTTCCATTCTTCTTTTTTGCATCTTACTTGAGCTCATCTAACCTAGTAGACAACCGTTACATAGTTTCTCCCACGTAAAAGCTCGGACAGTCCACGCACGGAAACCTATACACTACCCCCGATTTTTTTCCTAAAGGAGTTTTATCCTTAGTTCTCGAAAACAAGGTGTCATGCATGCTCTCCCAAACTGAAACCTAATTTGATCCCAGAATCCAATTTCCTAAGATGCTTCTGGATGATAAAACCACTCTGGCTCACGTAGGGCAAAGAAAAATATTTAGGCCTCTCACTGTTCCCCCTTCACTAAAATTCTTTTTCGCTTCCCTTCCTCTCTCAATTAAATTTTGTGAGTACCCATTATCTCGTAATACCTTATCGATCTTCAACTTTATTTCCTTATGAAATTTTTCTTTTGACAACCCATACCACCTATCCCTCAAATCATCAATAGTATCACATTTGTAATAAAACGGTTGATTGGACAACGCATGATTATCCGTATTTTTCTATTATTTTTATTTTTATTTTATTTTTTTTATTTCATTTCATTTTCTTTTCTTTTTTGTTTATAGTGCCCTCCTATCATTGGCCGATCGGCTATTGGAGAGCACTCTAATAATATAAAATAAATAATTTTGCCCGTATCAGTAGGCTTCTTATAATGTTTAAAAATTATATGATTATTCTCGTCACGAATCATTGAAATGTCTACAAAATTCATTTTCTCATAACTAGTTTTATACGTAAATTTAGGTCTGTTATTGAAATTATTTGAATATTTCAAAATGTCATTCAAGTTACTACAATAAGAAAACTATCATCAACATATTTTGTAACGAATACTGTCGCCACCTTGAACCGATTTATTACTCGTACATTCCAAAAAAGTTTGTCTGGTACTATTTCCGCTAAGATCAATGAGAGTGGTCCACCTATGGGTAAGCTATTTTTTAGAGCGAAAAATTGTCCATCATACTGGCAGTAACTACTCTCTAAACAGAACCTCGTTACCTCTATAAAGTTTTCTTCTTTCAGCGGGGTATGAAGTTTTCTCACGGTCTCTAAAACCAAATCTCAAAGCATGGAGGGAAAGAGTGCCATTACATCAAACGACACCATAATGTCTGTTGACCTCATAGATTTGGCGCTGGGCTATGAAGCTATGATGAAGAGATAAGTAATAAAAAGAAAGAAAAGAGAACTGGTCTAATCATGCTTAATGTAGTGGTTACTTTTATCTTCTTGCTGCTTATTGAGGTCAGTTGATTTTTATGTACCTTGAAAACGGTTGCCATGCGGCCGAAACTCGGTAATTGTATAATTTTATTCGGTAAGTAATAGTGGAAATGATGTGAATTTATACTAAAAATACGTGCGGGTAAAGCGTCTTTATTTAGAGAAAAAATATTTGTCATACTCGTATCCTTGCATGAAAAAATTTATTCTTCAGTTTCCCCATATAAAACAGGTTATCTAATAAAAAACGGTTGGCAGACATTTTCAATTTTTTCTTCGAAATAAAGAGTGCATAGGTCTTCCTCGCTCAATCATTAATTAAATACTATCATACATGTAGTATTAGCAGAGGAAACTAAGGCTTTTGACCAACTTGATTTTTTTCCTCCCCCTCCCCTGACCAAACTGCTACGAGTCTATAACAGTTCTTTCTGGGATCCTTGCAAATTGATATTTCGATAACTCGCAATATCATTAACCGTAACCTACAGAAATCGTATTAACTCAATTGGAAACGCGCTGAGGAATTACTATCAATTATTTGTCAAAAAAATTGTTGATACCCCTTCTTCAGATTGAGACTATAACTTATCTAAATCTCGAAAAAACCCATCCGGTAGTTTTGGAGGAGATCCGCGGAAAAAAAATTTCTGTCAGCGTAAATATAGGCCTATATCAAAAAATATGATTTTTTTCATGCTGAAAGTAATATAGGGCCTTCAAAGCATCGGAAAGTTGACTGCTTCTTCCCCTGTCAATCTTGCTACAGATGTAATACCGCACTTTTCGAGCTAGAAAAGTAGGTAAAAAAAAGAGCTCTACAATCATTTTTTCCTATACATTATTCTTGACCTAGTATTAGTCTAGTATACTGTATATTAGGCTGAAAGGTTCAATTCTTTATCACTTCCGATTCCTGGTATCTCTTAAAGATACCTCCAGCTGCTATTCCTCTCGTACACTCATAAATTGTATTCACGCTATCATATCACCATTTTCTATGCAAACTCCATCCCAGCTACAAGGAGATCCCGAAAAATGAAAAAAAAAATCCAATGAGGAAACCTGAATTTTGTTTTGATTTAGGCTAGGAGTCACGTAAAATCTACGAAACGTCTCCAGAAGATTCACTCTCCCTCCCCCGGCCCACATTGTTACGAGGCTATAACAGTTGTTTCTGCGATCTTTGCAAATTGATAATTCGATTACTTCCAAAACCTACAGAATCGTATTAACTCAATAGGAAACGCGCTGAAGAATTACTATCAATTATTCGTCAAAAAAAATTGTTGGTACCCATCTTAAGATATGAGAATATAACTTATCTAAGTCCCGAAAAACGACGGCTTCCTTATCGAAGTTGAACGAGGAACGCAGGGAACTTGCTCGCTGTTTTATGAGTCATATGGGATTTGATATTGAGAATTCAGACAGCCTAGTTCGAGATAAAGCTAGTTTAAAGAAGGCCTAGACCTACTATAAGCCTGGTATAATATAGTTTGAGAGTCTAAATTTTTCTCGAATCTCGAGCTATATATGATAGGAGGGGGACTTAGAAAACTTTCGACTCTTAACCCATATATGATAGAAGAGGGACTTGGAAAAATTCCAATCATATATGGCTCAAGAGTCGAAATTTTTCCACGTCCCTCTCCCATCATATATGGCTAGAGAATCGAAATATTTTCCAAGTGTTTATTTGTTGGACGGCGCACGACAAATTTCTCAAAAAGCCCCCCATACAACAGGTTCCCTGTTAAAAATCCATCCAGTAGTTTTCGGAGATCCACGAGTTTCTCAATTCTTTATCACCTCTGTCTGATTGATGGCATCTCTTACTGCTATCTCCAGCTGATATTCCTCTCGTGCACTTATAAATTGTATTCACGCTATCATCACCATTTTCTATGCAAACTCCATTCCAAGATTCTTCATCTGGGAATCCAGCTACAAGGAGATCCCGAAAAACTAAAAAAATCAATGTCGAAGCCAAAAAAGCAACCAATCACCCACCAGTCAACTCCTCATTCCTTCCTTCACGCTTCAACATATTTTCCAAACGTATTAACAAAATACCTCACTTTTCTAGCTAGAAAAGTCGGTAAAAAAAATATAGCCTGATTCACTCGTTAGTCTAACCTCAAATCTCACTCAAAAAAGCCAGTCTAAATGGAAAATGGTATCTCCATCTCCTGAGACACCTCAAATCAACTATGAACCACTATCAATTATGTATACATGAAAAAATGACGTATAAATCAATAATCAATTAATAATAAAGTCGCCAAGGTAGTCTCGCATCGGCACACTTCATGAAGATTAAAAAAAATTGTACTTAATCATTCAAACTCAACTAATAATAATGAAAAAACGAACAACCCGCCATTGCCACTATTCGTTCAAAAACAAATTTAACAAAACAAATAAAATTTGACAAAACAAAATTCAAGGCTCTAGGGGCTGTGGGAAGCGAGATACAAGGGTACTAAATTTGAATGAAATATCATCGAAAATAAAATTCTCCCTTAGTCAAGAATGAACCAAGAATGAACGTGTTGAATGATAAAAGGTTCTTCATCACAATACACGTACTGATAACAAAAGTGGTGAAAGGATAGGAAAATCTGCTTCTCGTAACGTAAGCAGCTACTCGCAGCTATTTGTAAGCAGCTACTCGTAATAGTGAGAAATTTTTCGAAAAAAAATGGAAATTTCTCGAGAACTACTCATCCGATTTTCAAAACAATTGCAGGTGCACATCTTCAGATATATTACTACAATGTGGTCAAGTTACAAAAAAATCCATCGGATAGTTTCGGAGGAGTTCCACGGACAAAAAAATCTTAAACCGGAAATTTTTTTATGCTAGTTATGATCTACGACCTCTAAAACATCGAGAAAGTTCATTGCTCCCTCCCTCCATTCTCCTTGCTACGGGTGTAAGACCTCACTTTTCTAGTTAAAAAAGTCTGTAAAATACCAATATTCCAGATCAGTTGTTGATCAGTATAGGTACACTGCAGATATTTTCTAAATATCATAACATCCAGTGACTGACAATATCGGTATAAAGATGTAGAAGAACGTAGGTATTCACATAGTATCAAGCGGTAAAATTGATATAAACTCATTTAATTATTTGAGCATTACGTTATTGGTAAGGTTTAAATCTGACGAATCTCTGTTTACAATTGTCACAATGACTCGCTCCAAAGTACAAGAAAATCAAATATCCTATTTTTACCGTTTCACAACAAATAGCGACTAAGAATACAAATATAGACTTTAAACCTTCAATCTTGCACCAAACTCGAATTCAATATAAAAATACCATGAACCTCCATGAGAGACAAATTTGTAGTTTGTTGCAGTTGCTTCTTTGCTCTTCTCGGTTTCTGTACAACGACAGAAGCCCGGATTTTGTAAACCTGATCAGACGAAATATTTTCACGAGAACACATTATCTTCATCACAGCGTCAATTTCCTTTTTCAGCGTATCAACCACTGAGACTAAGAGTTTTCTTCTTTTTAAGATCTTTTGACCAAAATACGACTTTTATTGGAATTTGGAAAAAAAAAAAAAAAAAAAAAGAAAACGAGAAAAAAAATAAACAGAATGGAAACAAAGAAATGCGATTAAATTGAATTTCAAAAATTCATATCCAATTCTTTGTGCAATGCTTCAATCAAATTGTTCTTCTTGAAGCCGCTCACATGAACACCTTTTTCTTTGAGAAACTGTTTCAAAACGTCGACTGTTAGTTTCTCTGTTTGACCCGCCATTGCCATTTTAATTACGTTGTCAGTAACAGATTGTTCCACCCTCGGCATTTTAGTGGCCGTTCCGTGCGTCATGTAAGTGGAATATTTACGTTTGCGCGCAGCTTCCGCTTCCGGATCATAATTATCTCGATAAAATGTTTTGATAAATTGTTTCTCCAAATCTTTCAGTCGACACTCGGATACAAAATCATAATTTGGCATTGAACAGTCTTCGACATCTCTTCTTTCGGTATAGTTCAGCGCTAACGCCTCGATGTTTGCCCAATGTGTTTGTATTTTTGGATTTTCAAACATACGAACGCTGTAATCCAGTTTCACTTTTTTCAATACCTGTTTACATAACTGAATTTCGTCGGTTCGGATCACCTTCTTCGTTGGTAGTTCTACATTCCGCACATATTCCGCGTACGGAAAATAAATTACGTGGAATCCAGCCGGCATTACTTGTATGTCCTTGTTCTCATCTACAATTTCATTTTGAGGTTTCAAAGCTACCAGTTTCGGTTTCGAGCGAGCTCGACCAACCATGTAACATAGGGCAAACTTATCCTTCGCAAGACATTTACCAAGTAACGCTTTAAATAATTTGGTGCTTCCTTTGGATACTTCTTCATCGGGAAAGAGAAACGATGCCGTCTGCACGTGATATTCTGGATTTAAATTAACCAAGGATTTAAATCCTAACAAAATGATCCCTGGTTTCTCAAGAAGATCTAATCTTTCTTTTTCGTCAACACCAAATGTTAGTTCTTGATCGCCTATTACAATTTTTTGGTTTAAATCTGATTTGAGTAAACGTTCACAAGTTTCAGCATGGTAAGTCTGAGTTACACTTCTGACAATTTCGTTAGTCTTTTTATGTAGTTTACGCACAGGAGGTATAGATAGATGTCTATAAAAACAATACAATTCTACACCCAACTTTATACCTTCTCCTATAGTCCAAGAGAGTTTACCAAGACTGCGTTTTTTGTGGTCTTTTCTATAAGAACCAGCCTGTAATTCCTGGATCAAGATATCTCCACGCTCCATTTTCGATTCTTCTCCATTTATTATTACCAGAATTTCATTGTAAAAGAGTTTACCATCAAAATCTTCTTTCATTGCAATCACTTCTAAAGTGATATTTAAACTCGCGAAATCTTCGCATTTTTTTCGAACTTGATGTTGCTTCGTAACAGAATTTCTATGAGGAAAATCGTTGCATGTCATAAGAATTACTTTCTTAACGTTGATTTTTACGGTGGATCGGCCGATTAACGATGAACAGCGCCACAATACATCGGATAAGAAATAATCATCAGAATGTCCGTAATTGGAGTCGAAGTTATTATTTGAGGACGATTTCAAGATTAAATCTATTTTCCTTATAACTTCGGCACTTGCTTGATTCGGTTCCGAGAATGTAATTACATATTTCGGGTACTGTTCACCTCTGTCTTTCTCACGTGTGCCATAAAACAGGATACCTATGCAGTCACTACTCGACCCGATGATTTTCTTCATAAGGACGGATCTGCAACAGCGTAAACTGGTTCGAAAAGATGAATCGTCAACTGTCGAAGACGATTGAAACATGGAGTCTGTACATTCTATAGCAAATATAATAAGCTCACGGGGGTTGTAATAATCGTTTAGCTCCTCTGTCGGATCTATTACGACATCAAGTTGCATACCATCATTGTTTTCATTCATGATAATGGCTTCATAAAACACTACGTAAATGATATGATTAATACGACAGTACTTACGAGTAAATCGCTCAGAAATTATATCAACGGAAATAAATTTTCGATATCCAGAAGCTCTAGGGAATTCAGTAACTGTCGACAGTTACTCCTGAGTCCTGATTATTATTCATCTACATGTCCGACATTCTCACTTGAACTTAGACTATACAACAGATAGACCGAGCATCGGCCATATAAGCGTGTACAACGCGTTGAACGGAAGACATGTTAAGATAATAAGGGGGACTGGACCTCAATGAAGGTAACGCGGGTGAACGCGCGGAGCAGTGAAACGCACCGTACACCCGCGCCGCTCATCAAACTTGTAAACAAGGTCCAGTACCAAGGTGTTTGAAAAGAGGTGTGCTCAGCTCAATGTATAAAAAGCAACAAGGCGCTACATCAGCTGATCTCCATTTAAAACAATGTAAAAACGGAACCGGGTGACGTCACTTGGTTACGCGTCCCAGGTATTTTTAAATGTGCATGCGGGTTGCCTTTTGTTTAAAATCGAACTGAGCACACCCTTTTATCATGTTCTACGTTCAAAGATTCATTACTATTGGGACCGGGCATATTGTAGGATCGCTAGCGTCGCTCATGTAAAATACTCAGAAAGTACTGATAAGCAAACGGTGATCGTGACTTGAAACTAAAGGTGATTTTTTAGTTTTTCCTAAATTTCTCCGCAAATAATGAATTTAGGCGTGTACTCGTAAGGAACAAAATTGAAGAGCAGAAAATTTTCTTTCAGATGAAAATATTTTTGAGAGATTTTAAAAAATTCAAAAATTTTGTGCGATGCTAGCGCTGCCCGGTCCGAAATTCGGACCGAGCATATTGTAGGATCGCTAACGTTGCCTATGTAAAATACCTGGAAAGTACTGATAAGCCAAAGGTGATTGTGACTTAAAACCAAAGGTGATTTTTTAGTTTTTCTTAAATTTCTCCAAAACTAATGAATTTAGGCGTGTACATGTAAGGAACGAAATTGAAGAGTGGAAAATTTTCTTTCAGATGATCATATTTTTGAGAGATTTTAAAAAATTCAAAAATTTTGCGCGATGCTAGCGCTGCCCGGTCCGAATATTTTAGAAAATTCGGTTGCAAGCTGGAAAATCTTTGTACGCTAAAACTATTATGAAATGATAACACAAATACACCGTTTACAGTCTGTTCCACGAGAGTTTGGTATCATAGAGGATAGGCAACCCACGTCACTCACGCTTATTTTACGTTACGGAATGCGGATGGAATGCGGGTTCCTCGTGATTTATAATACCAAACTCACTTACCATTGTGAAGTCCCACCCGCCCATTCCACAAAAATAAGACAAGTGACGCAGCGACAGCTAACAAGGTTTTTGCAGCTATGCAGTCATGCAGTCTGGACTCCGGGATAGTCTGTCGGCAAATAGAATGGGTCACGTAAGCAAACCTGCAGACCGCTTCCTCGCATTGTAATCAATTTTTTTGCATGAAAACGGGTCGCGGGTTTGTTCACGTGACCCATTCTATTTGCGGACAGACTATAAGTTATTTATTATTCAAAACTCCTCCAACAGTACACACTGGTGCACTTCCACCATTTATACATAACGCGCCTCCGGCGCGCCTGGCGGCTAGGCCTGCGGCGACGGCATTTGGACCGGGCATATTGTAGGATCGCTAGCGTTGCCTATGTAAAATACCTGGAAAGTACTGATAAGCCAATGGTGATTGTGACTTGAAACCAAAGGTGATTTTTTAGTTTTTCTTAAATTTCTCCAAAAATAATGAATTTAGGCGTGTACTTGTAAGGAACGAAATTGAAGAGTGGAAAATTTTCTTTCAGGTGATCATATTTTTGAGAGATTTTAAAAAATTCAAAAATTTTGCGCGATGCTAGCGCTGCCCGGTCCGAATCCTCGAGCTACGCGCTTGTAGTGACGGGCTCTCGCCAATTTGTGGTAACAGACTGGCGCTCTGCGCTCGCTGATGTGGAACGACGGTCTACATAATAGAGCGAATTTTCATTCCCACTTTTCATAGTTTTCACAGTACTAAGGTTGTATACACAATACACACACACAGTTCAGAACTAAGCCATCACAGCGCCAGGCATCTGGCATATCATTCTGTCCTACTCCTACATCTGTCTCAGTCCTTAATCTGTCAACAGCAAGACTTGGGTTTCTCCTATTCAATAACAATTGGGATGTTGACCTATGTTTGGTAGCGCTAGAATCGCCTTCCTCTCTCGCTGCACTCGCTTGAATTTCTGGGTGACGATTTTACGTTCGATGTATTCGGCCATTAGAAACGAGATTTTCAATTAGTCGTAGATGACTCAATACTTCACCATTAGAATTACTTCTTTCAGTTATCGATTCTCTTGAAGTGTTTAAACAATTTATAGGATATAATTTTTTGATATTACAAATTGTAATAATTTAAATCGTATTTGAAAATTGCAAATTCCCCATCATGAAGCATGGTACGTTAAAATTATCCCCCACATGTTCGAGCACGGCTACCAACTTACGCAATTTGGGTTAACATCCCAATTACGACTACAGACTACAGTGAGTTCGGTCTGGTGGTTGGTTTCTTGAGTACAGTTCATTATTATCATACACAGAGAGCAGCACCGTACGTGTAGTTGTTTTTCCCGAAGTAATATAATAGAGGTCAAGGTGTATAAAATGAGTAGGTGTGATCACTTGGGTAGTAAATAGAACGCAACCAGCATACCCTATCTAATTACATGGATTTTAGATTTTCCAACAGAAACTCCCAACATAGGTGTCACCTGATAGGAAATTACACGGGGAACAAATTTACCTCTCTTCAATTTTTTGATTAAGTCGACAGTTTTTGTGTATTTTATTTTTTTCAAAATTGATCCATAAGCGCTATGTATCAGTAACCTACATTCCCGTGACGTTAACT
This sequence comes from Aspidiotus rigidus, assembly GCA_035079385.1. Classification (NCBI taxonomy): domain Eukaryota; kingdom Metazoa; phylum Arthropoda; class Insecta; order Hemiptera; family Diaspididae; genus Aspidiotus; species Aspidiotus rigidus. Next base: position 2,085,909 of record JAVHKY010000048.1, on the reverse strand, counting down.
ACGCGTGACTACTACGCTAAGTGATCACGCCTCTCTATTTTATACGCCTTGAATAGGGGTATGGACACAGCACCAAAATATTGTCCGCAGGTTTGTCACAGCCGCATTAAGATTCCGCTACGTTCTGCCGTGCAAATAAGGCGATGTCACGAACGCTCACTGAGGGCTCCATCCAATGTATTTGTTTATGTATGAAAATCAGAAAATATTTTCAACAAAGTAGATATTTGAGAGTGGTCACAAATTAAAGAAAATTTTAATCTCTACAACTTTCATTCTTATGATTTTTTTGTAGAAATTCTATTTAAGAAGATATTTGAAAAAGAAAACTTCAAATTGTAATATTGCATAAATGCACACTGGTAACACAAGCCACAAGTGAGTTTTTGCGTCGGTTCGCGACATCGCCTTATAATGTTTGACGAACGTGCACTCCATTGGTTTTGGAGAAAGAGCAATATTGTCAGAAAATCAATGTTACCTCTTCTCCAACTAAACCAGATTCTGAACATTTGTCAAAAATTATTTGTTCGGTAGATGATTAAGAACAGTTGATTCTGAAAGTATTTTTCACGCTGAACCCAGTGGTGGTGTTCGTTTCTTTCAGTTGACTCTCGTTTTCGAGTAATGGAGAAATATGCACGTTTGTCAAAATGAAATTTTTTGACCAACGTACGTTTCATTGTATATCTCATCAGGGAACGAGTTTCACTACAAAAGAAGGTCACCATTGAATTTCTCGTGAAAATTTACTTGGGAATTCGATGAACAAGTATCATACGACGTAACCAGAAAGATTATTTATCAATTTTGTCCTTTTCTCCAAAATCAATGGTGTGCACGTTCGTCAAACATTATTTGCACGGCAGCGTTCGTTACAAGCTAGATCGGCTCAGGGTTAAATAGCAGACCGACAAGATGACTGACAAGATTCATAGCCGAAAATATTGAAACCGACAGCAATTAAAACCGAGAAAATGAATAGTTGAACAGGTTGTTGATCGAAAATATTTTGTTCGACACAGTCCGACTGAAAATAAAACCGACAATACTTCTGTACAAATTGAAATTTCTAGCCGACAGCAGATATAATATAATCGACAGGAAAGATACCCGACTAGCTATGAAATCGACAAATAAGCAAACCGACTCGCTTCAAAACCGACGAAACTGAAATTCGAATCACCATTCGGACCGGGCAGCGCTAGCATCGCACAAAATTTTTGAATTTTTTAAAATCTCTCAAAAATATTTTCATCTGAAAGAAAATTTTCTGCTCTTCAATTTTGTTCTTTACGAGTACACGCCTAAATTCATTATTTGCGGAGAAATTTAGGAAAAACTAAAAAATCACCTTTAGTTTCAAGTCAGGATCACCGTTTGCTTATCAGTACTTTCTGAGTATTTTACATGAGCGACGCTAGCGATCCTACAATATGCCCGGTCCCAATGAAACCGACGGAAAAGGAATCCGAATCACGGATAAACCGACACGGCCGTAAATCGACTGTAAAAATTAATAACGTGCTGTGTGATGACGTGTCGTGCAGTATGACAACACACGCGGACGTTGCGGAGTTTGTGATTTGAATGTCAATGTTGCCTTTTCAATTAATGTTCACTTTCCCTGTGCTGCGTACGGAATTTTCCATATAAAAATGTTCGATTATTGTTTGATGGATGCACTGCGTATAAGTGGGAAAGTAGGGTTATAGTCCATTCCAATTAGGAGTGTCAGTAATTCAAAAGGCGACCACAACGCTTTGAGTATGAATAATAATGGAGGGACAGAAATGCTCGTTTTCAAAGGTTGCGTGGACGCATGGATAGAGCGCGCTATTTCAGTTTTGCTTATATGGGCATTACCATGTTGTGAGCAAATGTACAACTGAAATTTAACATGGAATAGCGCTATCTATCACGCCTGCCAAGGTACTACTATTTCTGTCCCTCCATTACTATTCATACTCAAAGCCACAACATGTGAGTTCTGGTGCGTCAATTTCACGGCCAATGAGAGATGAGAGGCGTCGTGCTGCTCGACGCTCTCAGGGCAAATTTCGCAATTCCCTTCATGCCACTGATACCGCATTGCCATCGATGTACTGACACTCTTAACTGGAATGGGCTATAGTGTTATGCTATACCATGGCCGTCTCTAGTGTCAGGCCGGAATATTAAGTCTGGCAACGTCGCGATTACAAAAAATACAGGGCCGAGTTTTATATAGGCTCTTATGGAAAAATCGTCGAAAAATACGGTCATCATTGATTTGCGAACAGTATTCGATTCCGCGGGGAAAAAGTTTATAAATATATGGAAAGAGTAAACGATTCTCGATTTTTTGAACTCGGTCTCGTTAAGATTGATCAACTACGAAACGAGTTATTCACGTTTTAAAATAAAAAGTCAGACAGAGAGCAAAACGCGGTACATGGCGTAGCGTGAGTGTCGCACTAGGTAAACCGTCGCACTAGGTTGAGCGGTCTGGTAATTTTTTTACCCCCACCTCCTTATTGGAGTTTCATTTGGAAAAAATTGACAAATTTTGTAGTTTCATTATTTCCGTTTGGTGAGCGCCACAACCACCGCAATCAATGACGCTACGCCACGGGACAGAAAAATGACGGAGAAAATCTTCCTCAATATTGTGCAAACCTCTTCCATGTGAGTAAATTATGAGTCAGTGAATAGTATTGGAATATTATAATTGAGGAGCAAATTTGACCTCATCGTCAACATGATGTGATGTATGGGAAAATTATGGGTGAGCAGTGAATGTTCAATCATAATTACCAAAGGAAATCTTTCTCAATTGCGCGAACTTCTTCAATGTGGGTAAATTATGACTCAATGAATAGTATTGGATCAAAATTTAGGAGCTTATTTCATCTTAGCGTCACCTTCCATGAAAGAAGGGAAAATTATAAGCGAACAATGAATGTTCAACCTTAATTAAACGAGAAATTTTGTGACAATTTGCAAATTCTTGTTCTTGTACAACTTTAGGCTGAAATAATCAAACGAAATGTTTTTCAAATGCCTTCATTGCCTGGACTAATTTCATAAATTTTTTGGACCTTACCAGTAAGTTGTACAAAGTATTGTAATCAGTGTATTTCCCAAACCACCTACAATAATTGCACTGTAACAGTATTATGATTTCCTTTCTAAGAACTTGGGTTTGGAGAATGCTTACATCATCATGTACGCATCAGCAATCATTAAGTATTTTTAAAAACATATATCGAACCTCTCGCGAACAGCATTTCATCGACATGTACACAATTTTGGACGCACTTATTTCAATACAACGAAAATGTATAGGAACAAGGAAATTGGTTTTACACGTAGGCACAACTTTTTTAATTGGGAACACCATCCATAATGTATTTCTGAAAAATACCCTCTTACAATTTGTTCCAAAAATTTCACGTAAATTTCAACTCTCGTTTGTAAATTCAGCAGTATTTCTCGGGATATCATTAAGTAGACCCATAAAAATCTTGAATGAGATAGCCTATGTCATACTAAAAGGATGCCTAAGAATCTCATCTGTAAAATGTATGGCATATTGCATTTTTGAAACAGTATCTCCGCGTCCCAAATTTTACTCTTTTTGTAGACTCCCGTCATAAAAAACTTGACTCAGGACAACAATAACGGAAACGAGGATTGGTAGGACTGGCTCTGATCCATATTCATTATGAGATACCAGACAGTCCAGAAGACATTATTGTTGAGAGATTACCAAAACAATAAAATAGGCGAATTTTTATGTTGTATGTTTGTGGCCTTCCAATGATTAAAAATGAACGAATTGAAACTCTCCACCAACGTCTAATTTTTAATTCAAAAATAAAATGTAATGATGAAAAATTTTATTCTAAATTCCCCCTACTCCCCAAAAGATGAAAAATCTGCTGGATCCGTCAAGAAAGTTTGAAAATTAAAAAATTAATTGCGGTTTCGGCAATGGACAGCGTGCTGAATAGCCGGCATGAAATGTTGTTGTATAAGACGGAGGCATCTTCTTAGTTTTCAGATGTACTTTATTCATTGTAGTTTTACAGCCTCTTTGCATATCTAGTGCGTTGTTGCGAGTTATTAAGAACGTTTGGGTAGTCGCTGACCCGTATTCTTGAATTATTGATCATAACCTTATGATTTTACTTAGGCGAATAAGAGTCGTCTATAATGTCAATGAGAGAAAAGACAAATTTATAAATAGTTGTTACCGGTGTTGATTTCAAATTAGGGAACTTAGTGCCCATAAATGCAGATTTAGATCACAGTGAGATGTTAGCCGGACGTTTTGAGAACTTAGTCGGGTGTTTTCTACTCAGGTAATGTGACCCACTTTGGGAAGATCCCAGACACACTGAGACAACCATGACCCTCCAGAGAAATCCCAACTGAGGCGTAAGACTCGTTGTCCTCTAAAAGTCGATGTACAGGTGCGTCCACTTCGAGCAAAAGTCCACGACATTGACCACTGTAGCAGTGGAAATTTGACCTATATTCACAGCCAGAGAGAATATTATCTTTGGCGTAGCTTTGTAGAACTTGGGTGACATGGAGGGTGAAGCATATCATAAGAGTGCATAATGTACCAGGTATTACTGGTACTCTTTTAGATATGTATTAAAGAATGATGAAGAAATATTTCTGATACCCTTGGATGTTTTGATATAAGTTGTATCCGGAATTGCATTGGAAGTGTAACATTCAAAGTCGGAGAGAAAATTATCGTTGGGGTAGCTTCGTAGAATTTGGGAGATATGGGGGAGGGGGACGCATATTGATCGAGTGCACTATGGACCACGTATTTACTTTCTCAGATTTTCAAGATTGGCGAATGAAAATCTTCTAGCTTCAATGAGTAGTCCACTCTTTCATGTCCACAGGTATGTTTACTCTCATTTGTCCATACTTCTCCTCTTCTTTCAAACATCCACGTCCATTTTCCCATGCAATTCCGGAAGCAACTTGCATTCATAATTTTCTATTTTATGCAATAGGTACATCGTTCTATCTTGCAAATTCAATGTAATTACTTACTTCGCTTTTGAATCATGAGATTGTAAAAGTGAATAGTTTCTTAATAAATAGGAGGCAAACTTTTGTGAATAAAACGTATAAAACAGTCACCTCTCCTTGAAATTGAAATTAAATTGAATTTACAGGTATACTTCAAAAGTCAATGTGTGAATGACACTTACATTCGAACTGACATTCGAATTGGAGCATGCGCATCTGTGTCACCACTCATAAATTTGTGGAGAGAAGTTTAATTTGTTATCTTACAAGTCGAAGAATGAGTAAAGTTGCACTTGGAATTGCTCTGGAAGATGGATAGCCGAGTTACAACGATGGGAAATAAGGGTTCAGGGAGCTACGACGAAATTACAAATAAGAAAAGATTTAGTTCGCAAAAGATTACCCTCTTAAATGTTGGAGTAAGACGAAGATGTTACACTGGAATGTGAAAGTAGGAGTCTCATCAGGGAGAGATGAGGACGGGACACGGTGAGTTGACAAGAAAACATGTCTGCATGGCAAATCAGGAGAGGCTTCGCATACCGAAAACGTTCCTCCATTTGTTAAAGCAGTATGAAATTTTGTTTGTGAGAGCCCATTTGTGAGGAAAAGTACACCTGGAAGTGCAATAGAAATGAAAGCTGTGGAAATAAAAGAATTCCATAGGTAATAGGAGAGGGCTCGGTGGACAAGAAACCACTCTCGCGCCTTCCTCCTCCCATTATCACTTTCACATGAGGCCAGCTTACTTCGACATAGCTGTTCCTATATCTCTCATTAAAAAATATATATTTCTCATTCTCTAGAATTTTTTGATCAAAGTTGCATGCGGAAATGCAGTGGAAATTTGACCTATATTCACTGCCGGAGAGAAAATTATCTTTGGCGTGGCTTTGTAGAATTTAGGTGACATGGGGGGGGGGAGCATAAAGAGTGCATAATGGACCAGGTATTATTCTTTTAGATATGTATTACTTTTAACAAATAGGCAATAAAATTTTCAACTAACTTTGTACCTAGCTTTCCAAGTTTTACGAAGTATTGTGTAAGTTTGTCAACTATTTTGAAAATTTGTACATTTTTGAGTAACTTGTTCTATTTTAGATCAAATGAACGTCGGACGTTTCTTTTAAAAACAATGAACAGCCACTGCACTACTGAATAACCTTTGTGTGAATAATTAATTCTCGATTTAGACTGAGAATCAAGGGTTGCCTATACAATTTCAGTGAGCAGTTTCTTACATGCGCAGGTTCCTCTATACTAGTCAGTTCAGACAGACCCCTTGCTCCATTCATCTCCTTCAAGCCTCATTTTCTCTCCTGTATTTTTGCAACTTAATTATCCATCGCAATTCAAGTCCAAAATTTCTCAGCAATTTTATAACTTGAATTTCTTTCAAGAGAATTCCCTCTAAGACCTCCCAAGCAGCACTTAAAAAATACTTCACACGCAGCAGTAGAAAATATTTCTCTTCATGATTCTCTACTACCTCACGAAGTATTACCTAATCCACTGTGCACTCTTCTGATATGCCATTCTGACGTCTTTCCATCTATTCCTTCCCCCTTTGCAATAATTTGCCTCCAGCATTAAAGGTAAGTTTATATTCTACTGCGATTCTGGATGAACTTTTACAGAAAACTTCTAAAGGGAGCAGAAATATTTTTTCAACATTCTTCAGCGTGTCAAGAAGAGATACATGTAAGAACGCTTTCCCGTTCTCACGAATTTTCGTGTTGGTAGCGTCGCATCGGCACTCGCAGTCAATGTTGAGAGTTGCGAGTACATAAGCTACCGAGCTCTATTACGCCGGTGCTTATCGATTTTGCGGGTACGTAGCCAGATAATCAAGTGGCAATATTTTTGATATTGATTTTAGTAAGATCGCCGCTGAATTATCTCAACGGCGTAAGAACAAGTTTGCTAGACAAGCCGCTGAGTATTACATACATATTCCATTGTGCACCCGTAGAATATTTCCACTCTCTCACGTCTTTCACGTTCTACAAAGTTCCCCCAGGAATTATTTCCCTTTGGCAGTGAAGATATATCAAATTTCCACTGCAATTCCGGATGCAACTTTCATCAAAAAATTCAAGAGCGTGAGAAATATATATTCATCATTCTTTAATACAAGTCTGGAAGAGTAATACCTGGTCCATTATGCACTCTTATAATATGCTTCACCCGCCATGTCACCTAAATTCTACAAAGCTACGCCAAAGATAATTTTCTCTCCGGCAGTGAATAATGAGTTACGAACTAAGCAGGTTAAATGCTGCAGCTGCTTCTCCACAAAGATGTAAACAAACATTTTGTGTGTCAATTCCCATGAGAATCACATAGCCTTTGAAAAAAATGTAAATATTTCAAAAATCAACGATTTGTTAGGGACGAGCGGTCTTGTTTCATGAAATACAAACCTTTCACTTCCTTTATTGATATCGCTCATTATTGAAATATCGTTTATCTTTAAAATACTCGGGTTTTAGTGAACGTTATGTGATAAATGGGAATTAACACACAAAAAGGTTGTTTACATCTTTGCGGAGAAGCAGCTGCAGCAGTCAGGTCTAGTTTTAGTACAAATTGAACGAAAACACTGTCGTTCGTTCGCAAGTACGTTGTCAATGGGAATCGGTCTATTAAATTTTTCTCACCTCAAATCACTTGGTTTTTAACACAAATATGCCCACTTTCCGAAACATCATAATAGGCAACTTCAAGAACAGTAAGATTAGGTTCTGAATTCTGAAAAGATGATTCATGTACACCCCATAGCAAGAAATTTATCATGTTCCTCTTAACATTGTGTTGTCTTCAATTGTACTTGTTTTATCAATCTTCACTCTAGTATTTTTATTCATGTATTTGCTGTTCAAATCACAATACTTTTTGCAATACCTACGTCCTGCGATGATGCGATCTCATTCCTTACCGCACTGGACAGCGGCGTACCAGTGGGCAGCCCTTAACACAAAAGTCTTACAACTTGATGAAGAGGGAGGATTGACATCGGTATTCTATACAATATCGAGCAGTTTTGGCCGGCCAATATCAAAGAAGCTTCTATCTACAATGATCTCAAAAAAGAAAGGGTGGAAAAACTTTGATGAGTTCAAAATATATCAGTATGGGGTTTGGAAAATTCATATTAATCGTAACGACAATTCAGATTTGTTTTGTTCATGTCCCTTTTTTCTAAAACATCTAACGTGCAAACATTCTCTGGATATGCTCATCGACCTCCAACTTTGTGACGTTCCTCCTCAGGCCAGAAATGTGCCCTTAGGGCAGAAACGTAAATGAGGACGCCCGGCAAAGGCAACAAAAGCTCTCTTAGTGCAATGATTATTATATTTTGTTTCTCCGTTCTAGTCAGGTTTCTAGTCTCCTCAACGTTATTCGATTTTATTCCATTTCAGATTTTGGACAGATTTTATTTTAAATTTTTGACAGATTTTTTTTTGTTCTAGACTTTCAACAGATTTACTTTATTTTAGACTTATGACTGATTTTATTTTATTTTTTACTTTGGCAGTCTACTGCTGAATTAACGTATTTTGCTGTTCAAATTTGATTTTTTGAGGTTGTATAATTATATTATTTGCTGCGCAATCGTCAATTTGCTGTTCAATACGACCTTTTACTGTGCATCATTTTCTTTGCTGTGGTATCCTCATTTTGCTGTGATTACATTCTTTCCACTGCGTAAACCACCTTTTTTGTTGTGCTCTAAAATCCAACCCATTTAGTAATATAGATTACATTGTTGGGTTTTGAGCAGACAAAGGAAGTTTGTGATAGTATTATTAATTAATCAAGGATTTGAATTCTGCGCTTTTACGTTTTGTGTATTACTTATTCTTATCTCATGACGAAAATGACAATTGAGGTGGGTTCTGGCAGAAGGGTCTCTGTCCCATGACAAATACATTGTGCGGAGGCCCTTTTGCCGGATATATCCTCAATCGTTGGAAGGGTATAATTCAGGGCTGGGCACAGATCACGAAAATTTAATTTGAATCACGGATCAAAATGAAGCTCTTGAAAAACAAATTTGTGATCCGTGATCTGTAATCCGCGATTTGTGATCTGATCCGTGCCCAGCCCTCGTATAAGGCAATGTCGCAAACGCTCACTGGGGCATTTGTTTATGGATGATAATCAGAAAATATTTTCAACGAAGTAGATATTTGAGAGTGGTCTCAAATTAAAGAAAATTTTAATCTCTACCACTTTCATTCTTATGATTTTTTTGTAGAAATACCTTTTAAGAAGTTATTTGAAAAAGAAAACTTCAAATTGTAATGTTGCTCAAATGCACCTGATAACACAAGCCCCCAGTGAGTGTTCGCGTCGGTCCGCGACATCGCCTTATAATTTGCATGAGGATGCAAATGTAGGTAGCACTAGAGTCGTGCCCAAAAAGGTGATGCGGCAAAAATGCCATAAGCAGGTAGGAAACTAAAATGTATGTCATTAATGAAAAATACAGAAAAGTAGTAAGAGCATTTTTTCATCATTTTCATACATAGAATAACATGAAAGAAGAAAAAATTTAAATTTCAACAATTTTCTGAAACATCACCTTTTCGGGCAGCTTCCAAAAATGGCCACCACAATTTTGACAGAGGGCGCCTACTTTGCATCCTCAAAGATTTCAGTCGATTGGTACAGCGCGCCGCGCAGGTACAGCGGTTCTCAAATCTCAAGTTATAAAAGGACAGACAGACAGACAAACTTTCCGCTTTATTATAATACTTCGCTCTAATAATATAGATTACATATATGAAAAAGTACAGATAAGGAAAGGGTGATCGTGATCATATACAATTGGAGTATACAGTTTTTCTTAAATATTTTTCAATAAATATTGAATTTAAAGAAAAAACGCAAAGAACAAAGTTGAATGAGCATAAAATTCTTTTTCAGATACATGTCATTTCAGGAAATTTTGCTGAACTAAAAAATCTTTGTTGTTGTTGTTTGCACAGTCCGAATCACGGGTCCGAAATCTCCGTCCGAACACTGATTATTTCGTTTCACATTTTTTGTAAGAGCGCCTTGCAGCTAGTCTCAATGTCTCATACGACAAATTGAGTTCACTGGGAAGAGCATACCCTTTCTGTCAATTTTCGTCTCAATTCGTCATAATTATTATTCTGGTCGTCGTTTATTATGCCTTTTTCTTTTCGCGTCCTTGAAGTAGATGAGTAATCAACACAAGTTTCTTGTTCTTGATCAGAACCGGCCACTTGTACATCTCTATGGCGTCTTCGTCTTCTTCCATGGGAACTCGCGATAAGTTGCTCTTAATTATTGATGATATCGAAATTATCATCAAGTAGGTCATTCAACATTTTATTCTTCGTTTTTTTAATCGACTCACTACAACCTTTTTTTTTTTTTGTCAGAGAAATGTTGGAGAACGCCGTCGCCATTAAGCACCAGCGTTCAACTGGCGCTGATCAACTCAACTTAACGAAGTTATTAATAACGAAGGAGAAAGAACTTAAGGAAACTTTGCAGGTTGCTGCCGAACAGGCTGTGATCAATGAACAAATGAACGAACTGAAAAATGAGGTTTTACGTCAAGATCAATTCATTCAAAAATTCGAACTCCAGATAAAAGAAGCTCAACAAACTTTGGTGAGTTGAATTTGCGTGGTATACTTCTTGGAAAAGTGGAATATTTGTGTCCGCTGATTACCATTATCGTTATCGTAGGCGACCGCCATCTTCCAAGCTCGGCTAAAATTGGAATCTATCGACAAAGCAAATGCTAGACAAATAGCTTCAGAAGAATTGATTAGATACGCTCACAGAATTAGTTCTTCCGAAGCGGTCTGTGCTCCTTTAAATTGGCAACCAGGTGACCCCAGGAGACCTTACCCCACGGGTTAGTACCAGACTCAATTTTTGTACAGTGACTAACTAGCACGTTATCTCACGTAATATTCATATTCTAGATCTAGATATGAGGTTGGGTTTACTGTCGAGATACAATGATCCGCCGATTAATGGACCCATGCTGCAACAAGGAAACCTATCCGATATACATCGTGGAATTCAGGGAACGCCGGGAACAGGTAATATAAAAATTGCTTGTAAAGTTTTCACGACTAGGACTAATTTTGTATCTTTTTGGTTTAGCAGAACCTCCTGCTGCTGTTACTAGTCAGTTCGCGTGGCATCCGAGTGGCGAAATACAAATGAGCGTGCCTGGACAGAGTACCATATCGATTGATACCAGGAATCATAAAGATAATGAGGATATTGAAGTTATGTCTACGGATAGTAGTAGTTCCTCATCCAGCGATTCGCAGTAAATGAGTTTCCTCCGGTCAATACTTGTTGTCCTGAACGTAACTTATAATGTCTATTTGTACTTGCATAATCATCATTATGCGTTAGCTGAAATAGTAGCCGCCATTTCTCATTTAGGCGCAGGTAATGGAATCATATCGAGAAATTAAAATTATTTCAAAATCCTGATTAGAGGAGGTTCTTTGGTTGGTCTAGCCCTAATGAAACGTTCTCGTATTTTATGATTTTTCCGTTTGCGTTAAATATTGTCAATCGATCATTTGTTTTTTCATCTTGCATACTATGTCGCGTAAAAAGGATGATATGGGAAGAAAACATCCTTTGAATAATGCCTTCTTTTGCGTTTTTTGAACGAAATGTGATTCTGATAATGGAGTGAACCAATTTTTCATGAAATATGGTATAGACAAATTCAAATTTCTCAAGATATCTCGCTGTGAATCATAATTTGGAATGCTAGGTTATGAAAACTCATCGAATTCTATAACACAGATAAGTACTGCCATAAAAGTTCGTATAATGTCTACCCAAATAGACGATCTGAAAATTTTCCATTTTCTTTTGTTGAGGTATTAGCGCCTAGTTCCTAATTCTGATAGTTATTCCCAGGAAGATTTTCTGATGAACAATTTAATTGTTATTTTATTTTTTTGATGTATTTCTTCTTTTAATGTTCGCGTTTTGGTATAAACGGCCAAAATTTTCACCGTATGGGTATCCATTTTTATTTATTTCGTAGTCCTTTTCATGCGTAAAATAAAGTTTCAATTTGGATCAGACCTTGATTTTTCCCTTATATTTTTGAGGGGAATCCTTAATTTTAAGGCGAAATAAATGTTCAACACGACAGCTTCTTCCCATCTGAATAGAGTGTATCGAAATTTTTGCGGAAAAAACACAAGACTACGGAAAAGGAAACGACGGCAATTTAGTACAAAATATATTGTGAACACTTTAAAATTTTTGGTTGCGAAATACAAAAATAGTTACGGAGATAAAATTACCAAAATGCCGTCCTGCCACCGTCTCAAATTCATAATATTATTTAGAATGTACAAAATAAAGTAATAAGAAATTTCGTTCCCTACAAAAATACATTCGTGTAAATGATCATACAAAAAATGACAAAAGAACATAATAAATTTAATGAGAGAATATTCATATAACAAGCTGCGCCGCACGCAATACAGGGTCGGCTCAAATCTATTCTACTTATTCCCAAACACCTGGTAGGATCCTTTGTAAGATCTTGTAACACCTCAACAACGCTGATATTACATCCAATATTTATTTCAACATTTTCCTCAAACGCACGAGCTGTGATTATCATATACATTCTCATCTCGACCACATTGCTATTAGAAATTTATTTTTCTCACTGGATCTTATTATGGACAATATAATTTAATCGAAATAATATGTACAAAGTAAAATCAGATATTTCACAAAATTTCTAATTATCAATCAATGCTCCACAATTTGTATGCCGTATTCATCAATGAGAACTCCTTCTCTTGACTACTTCGACGACAACTCCAACTTCCTTTTCAAAAATCTTGATATCTCCTCTGATAGTAACTTCAATGACTTCGTCAACAATAACTACAACTTCCTCCTTGATTGATGATAGTCCGATGACGGTCGTGGTAACCTCCTTGATAATAACTTCGATAACTTCCTCAATGATAACTTCAACTTCCTCCTTGATCGATGATAGTCCGATGACGGTCGTGGTAACCTCCTTGACAGTAACTTCGATAACTTCCTCAACGATAACTTCAACTTCTATTAGGTCTTGGATCCACTACCCTCTTCTGGGTTTTTCATCAATTGACTGCCGGAACTGAACTGATTTCATAACGCACGGCGGTCCTATACTTATACTTACTAAACATGGTGATTGGTATTGTCCAATCACCATCGTTCATTTGTATTCCATTCATTCGCGGCTTATGATTGGCTCAGATGAGAGGAATTCCACTTTACATTAGTTTCAATGTATTTTTGGTGTCTTGTCTTTTGATTGGTTCATAGAGGCAAAAAGTGGTTGAAGTGGAATTATCAGTTTCAAACTAGACTGTACTAGTTCAGCATGTAGTGCCGTATTGAGAACATTTAGATTTGACCAATACCAATACTCTCGAAGATATGAACCATGATTGGAAGGTATGATCGTAACAATCTGCACTTTGATTTCTCAAGAAGTAATTATCATCACGAACTTCATTTTCCTGCTCAAAACCCAATGTAGAAAGTAGGACCAAGTACAAATTGAAATTGAATTACGGATTACTAAGCGAGGATATCACATTCATGATCAATTTTTGATCATTCTATTTCCTACATTTTTATTCCTAATTATTCATTTCATATTCCCATCGCGTTGTAAGACATTCCCTCTCATTTGTATTCAATTTCATTCATATCATTTGAACCAATTTCAAGAACACATCACATCATTTTGGACGTGTGAAAGCTAACACTCAACAATGATTAATAAGCAATAACCTGAAGTTAGCATTGTTGAGTGTTGAGTACAAACAATGCTGAATTGCTGATATTTGCATGAGGATGCAAAGTGGGCGCCTTCTATCAAAACTGTGGTGGCCATCTTTGGGAGTTGCCCAAAGAGGTGATGTTTCAAAAAATTGTTGAAATTTCAATTTTTTCTTCTTTCATGTTATTCTATGTATGAAAACTATGAAAAAATGCTCTTACTACTTTTCTGTATTTTTCAATATTGTCATAGATATAGCCCATTTTAGTTTCATACCTGCTTATGGCATTTTTGCCGCATCACCTTTTTGGGAACGACTCTAGTGCTACCTACATTTGCATCCTCATGCGAATTGTGAATACGCTCCCATAGAAAACAAGCACCCTGTACCAGGCTGGAAGAAGTTCATGCCCTGCGACGCTGTTCTGTACAAAGAAGAATAATTGACGACTTGATGTAAGTAGATATAAGATGTATGTTCTAGCGCAGTGAAGCGCAGTGGCTAATTTCTCTTATTTTTCATTAAATTTTAAAAACCTCAAGAAGAAGCACAGGGAGAAATTCTCTCATTTTAGGGTTAATTGCTCTCATTTTGAGGCTAATTTCTCTCATTTTCAATATATTCAAAAAACCTCAAGAAGAAGCACAGGGAGAAATTCTCTCATTTTAAGACTTATTTCTCTTAATTTTCATTAAATTTTAAAAAATCTCAAGAAGAAGCACAGTCTCTCAATTTCCACCTTTTTCATCTAATTCTGAAAAGAAGAGTTCCTTATTTTTCCATCATTTTATCCCTGAAGAAGTCATCACAGTCCAACAAATTGAACCTTTGCCAGCTTTCAACTACTTCCACGCCAGCTTCTAACTATGAATACTGTACCTTTTGCAAGAGACTCTCAGCAAAGCTAAGGATCTTCAATTTTTTAGCGCAATAGTATACCTGGGACTTTGGAACATTTATTCCATTAAATTAACAGAAAATACACTCCAAAAAAAATTAACGCACAAACGTTTCCAAAAAACATTCAGACATTATTTTACTCGTTTCTCATACTTTTTCAAAGAAAATCACCGATCTGGTATAAGAAAATAGACTTTTTAAAATTAGACTGCATATTTGTTCTGACCCGTATTTCAAACTTTTTCAGCATCATTTTAACCTTTCCTTAAGAAACCAGAAGATGAGTCTTTGGTACACTTTCCCTATGATAAAAATTCATTAAATTAACAAAAAATACACTCCAAAAAAAAATTACCACACAAACGTTTCCAAAAACATTCAGACATTATTTTACTCGTTTCTCATACTTTTCCAGAGAAAATCACCAATCTGGTATAAGAAAATGGACTTTTTAAAATTGTAAGTTTCTATACTACATATTGGTTCTGACCTGTATTTCAGACTTTTTTCAGAGAAAATAGCCGATCAGGTATAAGAAAATAGACTTTTTAAAAATTATAAGTTTCTAGACTGTTCCAAAAACATTCAGACATTATTTTACTTGTATTTCAGACTTTTTCAGAGAAATTCAGCATCATTTTAACCTTTCTTTAAGAAACCAGAAGATGAGTCTTTGGTACACTTTCCCTATGATAAAAATTCATTAAATTAACAGAAAATACATTCTTACCGCACAAACGTTTCGAAAAACATTCAGACAATTTTATTCGTTTCTCCAGAGAAAATCACCAATCTGGTATAAGAAAATAGACTTTTTTTAATTAGACTGCATATTCGTTCGGAGTTGTATTTCAGACTTTTTTCAGAGAAAAATCACCGATCTGGTATAAGAAAATAGACTTTTTAAAATGATAATTTTCTAGACTGTTCCGAAAACATTCAGACATTATTTTACTCGTTTCAATCAAAATGATTGATATTCAACCTTTCTGTCTGTGTTTCTCATGTAGGAGTTGAGATCTACCTTTTTAATCTTGATAAAAAGGGTGTTATTGAAAAGAAAGTATAAAACTTATAAGTAAATCTAGTCTACAAATATTTATCAACTTAGAAAAATATGAATACTTGTGAGAGCAGCTACCAAGACAATATCTATGCAGTTCATTTTGAAGAAAATCCTGAAGAGTATATGGAAGTTATAAGAGCAATCAAAAATGCGGAAATCTTATTCCTTGGTGGTAGTCCACTTTTTGATGATATTCGATTCTATGATCCACAACCTCAAGCTGATCTAGGATATGAATCAGATATAGATGAACCTAATATGGAGATAGTCAATGAACCAGATATAGATGAACCAAATATAGATATAATAAATGAACCAGATATTAAGATAATCAATGAACCAGATAATAACTTACTATCAGCTAGCACATCTTGTGATAACTTGAGAAATAAATCTAATCAGGGAACAGAAAATAAATAAATACCCAATTATTTTTTTAACTAGAAATATCAATCAACTTTTTATACTTATATAAATAATCAAAAATGGAAAATCAGAATAGCATGCAAGATAATTATAATGACTATGAAGAAGAATATGAAAAATTCACTCAAAAATGTAAGGATAGAACAAGGGAGAGAATGAGAGAAAGAGATAGAATAAAGATAGATAGACCTATTGATAACTATGATAAATCACCTATAAGAGAGGATGATTTTGCATCAGATATTGACTCCGAAAAGGGTTAATTTTCTTTATAATTTCAATAATTCTTGATACCATAAGACAAACTTGCTTTGCAGGTAAATATTTATTAGTTTCCTGTAAATCTTGAATTTAAGGATCCATATATTATCTTATTTTATCAATGGTCAGGATAAACCTGATTCAACAAAAGAATCTTCATAGTTATATTGAATAGGTCTATATTACTTGCTGAATCATACTATATAGTAATAGTTTATATTATTATTTCACTTTTTACAGCTCACATTCAATTTAGGAGGTACTTTCAATCCTATTTTCAACTCTTTCCTAAAATTATTTACTCTATTAACTAACAGATTTTCATCATGTTTAAACTCTAAATATTTTTTAATAACAATTTCTCCCAATCATCATAATTATTGAAGTTCTTCAATCAAATCATCATTTCTTTTTATGTGTTCAATTATACATGGTTTTATCTTTTCAAACACATCTTTTTGTTTATTTTTATTTGAAGTTGA
This sequence comes from Aspidiotus rigidus, assembly GCA_035079385.1. Lineage (NCBI taxonomy): Eukaryota > Metazoa > Arthropoda > Insecta > Hemiptera > Diaspididae > Aspidiotus > Aspidiotus rigidus. The sequence goes on along the minus strand of JAVHKY010000048.1, from coordinate 2,068,903 downwards.
TTTATGACAAGGCATATTTTTGAAAGAATCAGTCAAGATATTCAACTCTTTATTTATACAATCGCTGGATTAGCTTGGTCTTGTACCAAGACAATTAAAAAATAAGAAACAACTATTTTTGCTGACCAAAGAAGATCTTTAATATTATTATCATACAACATTTTATTTCATCTATCTAATGTGAACTGTATGAAAACTTATCACTATTTATTTATTTTCATCTTTCTTCCAGATTTATATCAAAGATCAGGCTCTGTTTGAAATTGATGTAATTCATTGAAAAATCATAGTTTCTCCATTAATACTCTCAGCAAAGCTGAGCTGCTTAGTTTTACTAAGACTCTTATAATCATTCATTCTTATATGTTTTCATTAACTGTTAAGGTTCTTCAAATGTTGAATAAATTTATCTCTTGGTATTATTGTATTATAATAACCCCAGGGTAATGTATCAGTTTGTCCATTAATTAAACATCTTTTATCATCAAATGAATTTAATCCTCTTTTATTCTGTTCAATGGTATAAATATTATGTCTTATACTCCTGATCATCTTTTGTTTGATAGTCTTAGTTATTTTCTTTTCCAAACATATCTTATAATCATTATGAGTTATCTGATTTCTAACAATATTTTTCTTTACCCCTTTAGCTTTCTTCATTTCATCATCATTTGATGCAAACGCTTTATTAGAATATAATTTTGAAGCTAGTCCTATAAATTCTTCTAATATTTTTCCATTCATTTCATCTTTAAACTTACCCAATACCTTTTTATTAACTTGTAGTAAACCATAAATATTATCTTTTTTATAATCTGATGTATCAAATTCATCAATCATACCTTTCATATCCTCATAGAAATCTTTTGTTTTTATAGAAATGATCAATGAATCTGTGTCAGTATATAATAATTTTATTCTTTCTCCATATCTGTCTTTTAGTCTATAATAGAAATCATACATTAATGTTTTTGAAATATCTAAAATAGCTACTCCCACATAAATTGGTTGGTTGAATTTAATCATTGTACTTTTCATTTGTACAGCTGCAAGATTGTGTCCAAAAAATGTTGATTTCTCAAAATTAGGCTTTGAAACATACTTAGTATATTTATTACCTTCTGAAATTAATTTTATATCCACATGCTTCCTAACATTCATCATAGTTCTTCCAAAAACAGAATTATTCATTAATTTAAAGAAATCCTTTTCAAAATCATTTTTAGCTCTTTTCCTTAGTTCTGTATTCTTTTCAATATATACCTTCATCCAATCGGATTGATCAAATTTTATAACTCTGTGAATTTTTTCCAATTTCAATCCAGCTTGAAGAGCTTGTTTAAGATTTAAATAATGAAGAACATATTTCTTTTTGTCATATAATGTAGTGAATAATTTTGGAAGTTGATTATTATCAATTACATTTTCTGGACAATAGGGTAGATCAGAATGTTTATCATGTAATTCCTTTGGGTATTTTAAATCTACTTCAAAAAGATATCCAATTTCCCGATCATCTTTCATTTTTAAAATTCTATTCTTATTGAAATATTCTGGATTTCTCCATTCAAATCCACCATACGGTAAGTATTTACTCATAGCCCATCCATATAAATTATTTGCATCTAAATATTGAATGAATACTGAATCCTTATTTTTATCAAATTTCTTCCCCATGTACTTATTATTAGCCTTTGCATATCTGTTTGAACATTGAGAAATTCCACCTCGTTTAGCTCTTTCAAACATTAATAACATATCAACATCAGTTAATAATTCCAGCTTTTGTTTAGTGGTTTTCAGCATACAATCCCAAGCAAATCCAGGAGTGGTGTAATACCAAACTGGGTCTAATTTATATATTTTAAGAGATGTTTCCCTAAAATTTTCCATAATATCAGTTAATAAGAGTACATCAATTGTATTGTATAACATTGTAAATTCTTTCATATTTTTTATGTTAAAATATTTCCAAATTTCTTGCGCATAATGATATTCTCCATCATCAACATGCTCATCATTCAATAGATTATAAAATTTATCCTTTGAAGGTAGTTGTCGTTCATCATATTTTTGCAATGAATTCATATAATCATAAGGGTAGGCTAATTTTTTACTCAATAATTTAAATAAATACTTTCTTTTCATTTCACATAAGTTTTTAGGAGCTTTTTCATTAAACCATTTCTTCAAATTTTTAAAGTGACATCTTTTTAAATTTTTAGCTAATTCAGATAATGAACTTGATAGAAATTTATATGAATCTAAGAATCTTAACTCAATATTGAAGTATATTATTTCATCTTTTTTATTTGTAAAACCTGAATCATATTTTATAATTTTAGAAAATGATATATATTTTTCTTCATTATTTGGTATTAATTTGATGTTATCATAATCCTCTCCAAATTCTCTAACAAATAAATGTGCATCATATCCAGAAAAATTATGAAAATAAATAGGAATAAATCTAGGAACTCTATAATTAAGATTACAATTACTATGAGCTGCTCCTCTATATTCACCAGTTAAATGATCATGATCTCGAACTTTTATTTTATTTACTGATTCATTATGATACTCAAATTTTACTCTTTCCACCAGTTTTGATAGTTCGGTATATAATTCTTCTTTCTTATTATCTCTATATTCAGTATTCTTTACAAATTTAATAAGTTTAAGGAGTATTTTTTCTTTCTTTTCATCTTCTAATTTTATATTTTTTAATTTAAGTATATAGTTTTCATAAAATGTATTCATATCTCTTCCTTCTTTTTCATATTTCAATTTTGCTTCATTAACTATCTTTTTGAACTTGATATCTTCTTTATCTTCCTCATCTTTCATCCATAATATAGATTTACAAATAATATCAATTTTTTTATTAAATATTCTTATATCTTTCTCAATCATGGGAGGGTTATCTTCAAGGTTTCTCTCACAAATATGACATTTTTTAGCATTTTCAAATTCAATTTTTTGTGTCTCAGATAATTCTTTCATTTTTATTTTCTTATCTAGATATTCTCTTGCAATGAAAATTGCATGTTCTTTTAGTTTTTCATATAATTTCTTTGGAGCATCTAATCCAAAATATTCAAATAGATTTTGTTGAATTTCTCCATTAGCATACTTAATATAATATACAAAACTAATTGGAAAATGCTTCTGAAGCTTAATTGTATAAGATTCATATTTTTCAACTTCCTCTTTAGTTTTATTTAATTTTTTACTTAGTTTTTCTATCTTAACATTCAGTTGATTTGCTTTCTGAAGCTTCCTTATAAGACTCTCAAAATCACCATATATTGCAAATGGTACTTTCATTGAATGTTTATAATTTTTAAATTCAACAATATTATCAGCTTTATTAGGTAGAATTACTTTTGCAGGTTTATTGAGTCCACAATAATTTTTATGATCAGATAATACATTTTCACAAGAAAAACTGTTCAAACACATTTTACAAAGATATTTCTTTTTACAATTTTTTGTAGTTTGTTTTCCAACTAGTTTCCATAAATCTTTGATTAAACAGTAATGAGTCTTTCCTTTATTATCTTTAAGAAATAGTAAATCAATATGATTCTTTTTTTCATCCTTAGTTATGTCTGATAAAGGATAAATTTTGTAGCTATTATTATGATGATATATATTAACTGATAATCCTCCTTCAACCAAATTAAGATCATTAACTCTATTTACAAATTTATTATTATTTTGAACTTTCATAGGAAAATCAATTCCTTTCAAAGCTTTATCAAATATATGTTCATATTGTCGATATTTACCTACTCTTTGTAGATCTTTATCTACTGGAAATAGACCTGCTAAAATAGACCATAAATAACATTTATCATCATTCTCATTTTTAACATTTATGATAGCTTTCTTACTTGCTAGAATTTTAGGAAGTTCAATGTAAGAACCAGCTTGAAGTGGATCATACCTATTTATATTAATTCTGAAGCTATCAATTGATACTAAAACCCATTGAGTACCCTCTGAATTATCTTGTATATTTTCATGTCTTCCTATTATATGATCAGTAATGTTATTGTACATCTCATTCAAGTTGGTTTCACAAAGAAATGTATAATTTTCAGTTTGTAAATACATTTGATTAGTCTCAATAACTGTAGATCCTCTCCTTTCATAAGTTGCAGTTACACAGAAATTAGCTCTGATTCCATTATGTAAATGTATCCATTTTTTGAGAAGTCCAAAAGTAGGTTTTTTCATAAAATCTAAAAACTCTCCCAAGTCTTGTATTCCCCATTCATTTTGAATTTCAAATTGTGTATGTCTGCTATTAAAATTTTCATCTACAAATCTAGGTCTAATTTTAAAATCATTCTCCTTACTTGACTCAAATATATCATCATCAAACTTGAATGGAGTTCCTGAAAGCCATCTATTTATTTCTTCCTTTGTTAATGTAAAAGTAATTTGCATTTGATGTGGTTGAAGTAATCTGGATTGAGATAATTTTTGTAATAATATAGAATATAATTCATTCAATTTTTCAACTACTTCTCTTCCTCTAAAAGCTATATAAATTCTATACTTCCTTAAATAGTTTTCTATTTGCTTTGTTGTTTTATTTGCATAGAAATTATGTACTTTAAAAAACTGAATCCATTGAGCAATATCTGTATCTCTTTTTTCACTCTCATTTCTTATAACACTTATTAAGACTTGATTTTTGGAATTCATTTTTTATTATTATATTTAATAAGGAAAAAAATTTAATAAGGATTTTTCTTATTTTCATTGAGAAGATTATAATGAGATTTTGTGTTTAGATGTGCTTTATAAGATACAGAATTTATGATTTTACCACAAGTACATATCATTAGATTCTTTCTTTTTTCATAATCTTTTTTCAAATTTTCTTTCATTTTTTCTTTATTTTTACTATAATATTCTTTGAATAATGTATTCTTACATTCTTTACACCAGTTTTGATTTCTACCAAATTCTTCTATATTCTTCATTTTTTTACATTTAGTACAGTATTTACCATTTTCCAACAAATGAATTGTAGACATCAACTTTTGTAAAAATTCATCAACATTATATTCTTTGAATTCTGTTAAAATTTCACTGTTCTCTGAATTTAACCAAGTTGACTTGCAAGAATCATGTAAAATATAATCAAGCCGCTCAGCAAAGCTGACTGTTTCCATCTTGACCTTCAACTAATGAAGCAACTAGTATAAGATGCTTATATACAACTAGGTATTTAAAGAGAAATAAATTTATAATAAAAATTTGATAAGGAAAAAACCTTCTCAAAACCTTCCAAGTTATAAAAACCAACATAAAACCTTCTCAAAATATGGTCAAAATATGTCTAAAACCTTCCAAGACATAAAAAATAGATACGTAAAACCTTCCAATTATTTAACAAGAATAAAATAGTTATAAAATATGTTCAAATTATGTCTAAAATCTTCCAAGACATTCCAAGAAATAAACCGTTCAAACATACCTTTATTTCTTATTTTTAATAATTATCTCATCATTATCTTTAATTCCTCTTGGTGCATCTCTTCCATTTAATCCAATTTCTTTTTTCTTTTCGTTAATATACTTTCCATTTACAATTATTTGAGATTCATCAATGTTAATATATCCATCTTCAATATTAAAATCAGAAAAACAAAGTCCTAAATTTTCAGTAAATTCTGCAACACTATTTGCCTTAGCTTTTCCAAAATTCATTGGGGTTACAACAATTTGATTTTTCAAGTCAATTATTTTTTTATTTTTTAGTTGCATAGATTCTACTTGTTTTTTACCCTTTTCACTTAATTCTTTTTTCATTTCTTCTAGTTCTTTATTTAATTGTTTCATTCTTTCATTATTTTCTTCAATTATATTATCTTTCTGTTGCATTACTTGATTATTAGCATGAGATAATCTCTTTAATTGACCTCCTGCTTTATTAACAGCAGCTATTAATACTCTAAAGCAGAAAAATAAGTTTGTAACTTTCAAAATACTTGTTTTCTCATTTTCAAATTCTGTGAAATCTAAATTATTTTCTTTATAAACTTCATGTAATTGATTAATTATAGTTTGACTCCAAGATTTTATTGTGTCTTTCAATTCCTTTATTTCAGGATACTTTGAAACTAGTAAATTGACATAACCCATTTCTTCTTTTGAAATTGAGTAATTATTAATTACTGAGAGAATCATTTTGCTTTTTATTTATTATAAAGAAATTCTTCATTTTTTAAAACCATGTACCAAACCATGTACCAAACTGTATACCATACTATGAACCATATACTATATACAGTATATCAAACCATGGACCATGTACTATGTACAGTATACCATAATATATAGAAATTTTTTATTTATAAATGGAACTCGAGAAAATAAAAGAATTGATGATCAATTTTGATTTCATAAAAAATCCAGTATCTGAATTTATAAAAAAATATAATGTGTCAGATTCTTTTGTGCGGAAAAAATTGAAATTATGGAATATCCCTCATGCGACAAAAAAGAGGAATATTCTCACTCCTAGAAATAGATTAGGTCAATTTTGTTTATCAACTCGAGTTAATCACACTGCAACTAGTAGCACAACTCATATAAAAAGTAGAACCAGGAATACACTCCTTCATTCCAATGTTAAAAACAACAAATTTCCAGAAAACCCTCCAGATATAGGTGATGAGTGGGAAACAATTAACCTAAATGAGTCAGATAGAAAGAATTATAGAAATAAAAAATAATAATTTGGTATGAAATTTGACACTCAAAAGAGTGATATCCAGAAGAAGAAATGAACTAATTTGAATAAATAATAATATTTAATCACCTACATAATTTATTTCCACATCAGATTCAAAATCTTTCTGAGGAAGATTTAAAATTTCTATTTCTTTTTCAACCATTCTAGATAAAACACTTAAGTGAGCAATAATATTTATCATTAGTTTACTATACTTTTTCTTTTTGTCTTCAGGTAAATGTTGAATTTTATCAGAAAGCGGGTCCATTAAAGTTTCATAATTTGATCTTGTTCTATCAAAAGGAACTTTGAAATATGGTATAATATTCTCAAAATCAAATTCATCTTTATCAACAAAAGAATCTCTGTAGACTTCCATTTACAGGGAAAAATTTTTAATAAATATGATAGAAACTAAAGGAAATCCAATCATAAAATTTATATTTGATAATATTAGTGTTTTTAAATGTACATGTAAAATTTCATTTTTTTTTAATACTTCTAACTTAAAAAGATTATTAAGTCAAATTATGCTTACAACGCAGTAACCTTCAACGTGCTCATACTAGGAGCGTCAGCTATTTTCAGTCAATGCCATATAAAACCATCCAACTAGAGATGAAATTAGACGCGCTCCTAGTATGAGCACCCATAAGACAGCATTAGTTAGTGAGAATACATATGCTAAACGATCAGATGATTTAATTTTTCTACTGTATATTTCATCCGCGCGCTCTCAATATGAGCGCTCATAAGACAGCATTAGTTGAAGAGAGAAAAAATTATACCGTTTTACTGTGTATTGAAAAGAGAAGAATGCTTAAACAATTTGATCGGTTTTTAAATCAAAATGTACTTCTCCTTATAATGGGGTCTCGCTCATTGATATCAGATAATCACACAAATTTTACTATAGTCTTTCTCCGAATGAAAATTTTTGTCTTAGACACGTTCGTATTCACTCGTACCTCGTTCTCGTTCAAACGTACCTTGTACAGACGCGCCGAAAAGGAGAGTCCATAAGACACTATTAGTTGTTAGAGAGGAGGAATTATAACGTTTTACTGTGAGTTGAAAAGAGAAAAAAAATTCATGACTTTGGTAGCAGAGGAGAGTTTTAATATAATTTTTAAATGTGTCTATGATGAGCAACAATTTCCAGATTATAAGACTTGGTATAAAGGGGAAAATGAAATGGTAAAATTTAATGAACGAGTTCATCTCAGCCTCAATAGTAATGTTCTCTCCATAAAAAATCTGAATTTGAATGATACTAATGTGTACAGATGATGTGTGACTGTGTGAGTCCTGATAACGAGTTCTCCACAAATGTAGTGTTGTCGAAAAATATAAACAAAAACCTAGAAAAGTCGTGAATTCAAATTAGTTGAAAAATAAAATCATTGAAATTAAAATAAATTCCCTACCGACATAAGCACTCCATGTGAGAAAACTTCAAATGAATTGAGACCTTGCTTCCCGAGCATCATACATCACTGGACAGCTTTTCGAGCATCTCATTTCGTTGGAAAAATGATACGTTCGGTACTCCGCGAGGTGCTGCGCTCTGTACATATGATCGACCCAGTACTACCAACTTCCTTCGTTTCGGAGTCTTTCTTTCGGCTTGCTTATTATACATTTATTATGTTGTATGTATGTGTGATGTATATACGTAGTCTACGGTGTCTTGATGGGTGTATGAATAGGGAATATATACGTGTGGTTTACGGTGATTGTTTCGTCTACTTTATTTCGGTCAGCTTTGCAGCTTTTCAGCAGAACTTATCAACCAATTTTCTAAAGCATTTCGAGATGATTGTTTACGCGAAACGCGGATTCGAATGGTGTGTTGAAAATGAGTTTTGTGGTTAAAAACATGTTGAAAATGTTTCGAGTTTAGCTATCGAGAGCATCGAGAGGAAAGTGTTCCATTTAATTCAGTCTTCAGTCGGATTGGAAAAATTTTCGTTACTTTATAAAAATTTCCAACGATGAGCGACGTAAGTACAATTATTTGGATTGCTAAACCATAGTCATTTCTTGCGTTATTCGATCGCTTCTCGTTCTAACATGAAAATAAGAGCGAATATACAGTATTGAGGATATCTTATTTGCGCGTATTTAATCAATTGTTTTTTCAATTTTCAATATCCTACCGAGATTCCTGAAACGAAAGTGTATTAACTATTTCTTATTAGGACTACATTCAACGTGATAATGATTTCTTTTCGTTTAATGTCTCCAGATTGAAGAGATTTTGAACAACAAGCTACGGGAGCACGAAGACCAACCGTGGTACGTAGCAGGCTTTAATGCGGCCCTTGCCGTCCTCAAACCGGAACTACGGTCTCGTGATGATGAATTGGTGAGTTCTAGGACGCAGCATGGTTCTGCAGTGAATACGTTTCCTACTGGTAATACCATGGCGCGAACGAACTTGAAATTATCTACACAGGTCGTCAAATTCTTCTTCTCTCTCAGACACTCAAAACAAGTACGATCTTTAATGAGGAGGGAACGAATTCTCGATAGGTTCAACGTAGAATACTGATCTGAAAACGCTCTAACATGAGCGCGAGACACGAGTACGAAATTATCATTATTCAACAGTGTTCGATAGCGTTATTCTGGCTTCTCTTCGTGTGAGGACGCTCGAAATTGTGTTCGTAGTCGAGTGTTAAAACGCTCGAGCTGGAGCGCTTGCTCATTGGTTGATTTTTAATTAATCAGTAAACGCTCTAGTATGAGCGCGAGACAAACAAGCTAGAATAGTGTTCGAAATAGGTATTCCTTGCTTTTCTTCGAGATAAAGTAGATGTTCGAAATTCGTTGGTAACTCAATACTAACGAAATTCGATTTTTTTCGTACTTTCGATGAACATATCTCGAGTGTTGAGTGTTTCCACGTTCATATATTTTCCCGTAATACTTGCGTCATCTAACGAACTCGATAGCAAGAATGTCAGTAGCGATCTTATTACGTTCTCCATGATACGAAGTTGTTCGTCAAATTTTTCGTCTTATCAGTTCATCGAATTCATCAAATCTACGCGGAAAAGTTGTTTCTTCACGAATCAGATGATAGATTCAAAACGTTCTAGCTGGCGTGCTCTTAGAAAGCTCAGTCTCGAAGTTGTCGAAATTTCTTTAGACACACGTGCAAAATAGTTTGAAATTATCATCATTCAACAATGTTCGATAGCGCTGTTCTGGCTTCTCTTCGTGTGAGGATGCTTGAAATTGTGTTGGTAGTCCATATATTTTCCCGTAATACTTTCGTCATTCAACGAATTCTCGATAGCAAGAACATGTCAGTAGCGATCTTATTACGTTCTCCATGATTCATATTTGAAGCTTCAATAGTGCGATTCTTGATTCTATGATGATAGTAGACGTTGAAAATACACTTTTTTCGTTTCGACGAACGACGTATATCTACGTAGTCGAGTGTGATGAAACGCTCTCATATGAGCGCTTGTTCATTCACTGGTTCCCTGACTAGTTTTAGAGACGAGTTCAATGATGACTTCTCGCCTCTCGGGATGTATTAGTACGCACAACTCGTCATCTTTTCACGTCATGAAAGTGGTCCGATTAGACGCTTTTCTTATCACATACGTCATCATCTTCGAGATACGAATCGTTCGTAATATGCGCAACGCTAACTGTGCATGATTCAGCTTTCTTGACGTACGTATGTGACCACTTTCAATGCAAGCAATTCTCGATATCAAAGTTAGATTTGTTCTCTCTAGTATGAGCGTGAGACTCTAACGAGAACATTTCCTCATTCCCTAACATGTTGCAGAGGGTAGAGGTGATCGCTGAGTGTTTCGAGCGGAGATTTTGGAGAGATGTTCGAGTAACTTGAAGTCATTCGACATTCGATGAACAATCTAGCACTGATTAATTTGAGTTATTATTATTTCCAGGCAACATTGACAGAAAAAGAACTTTGGTTCCATACTCAGTTAAAACTTAGAAGAACAATGGAGAAACTCGAGGAAAATATTAAACCAGCAACTACTTCAAAGGAAGATTGGTCGAATGTCTTTCGAATAGATAAATGGAAGTCATTCTTTTCAGGAACCGAGGATTATGGTTATGTAAATTTGAAAACGTGTCTGCAGAATGTATCAACAGAACCCGTTGTCTTGGCGATGTACATGAACCGAGTTTATAAGATTCTCAATGCTCGAATCCACAATTATCTGGAAACGAAAGAAATCTCATCGTTCCCGTTCCGCGAACCGGCGTTGGGTAGTATCGCAGCGTGTCTAGATCAAGTTGAAGTTTAAAATGAAGAGAGTCTATTACCTTCATTCATTTCATCATATTTTTATTTTTTATATTTTGTACCGGAAATAACCGAAGTATGTAATTATGATTTAAATTTCGATCTCGTTTTTTTTTTCTTTCCTCAAAATTGGATTTCCGGAATATCTAACATTTTTCAGCGCATTCGCCACTTTCTTCTAAGTAGAGAAAAATATGCATTCAGAAGGAATAGAGCTAAATGTCATGTTACGTTGTTGTACTGGAGCAATTTTTTATTTATTTCAATTAATTTTCAAATGAGACTGATAATATTTATTTTTATTTTTACTTTGGATGTCCAGAGCGTTTTTTTTTTTTTGTTTTTTGTTTTTGTTTCTTTTACGAATAATAAACTTTTTATTTATTTGCGTGAAGAGCACTTGTCTTTCTGAACGGATTCATCATTCAACTGTGTAGATGATTTTTTTGAATAATTTAAACGTTTCGAAATTGTTCCATTTTATTCTATTCTGCAGACGCAAGAATGAAAAAAGAGCGGTAAAAAACGAGTAGACGAACAATATAAACGCGCCGGCTTATCAAATCGAGAGAACGCTTACTACAATCAAAAGATTTGAGGGTAAATAACTCGAAAAAATGTACGTCGACCGATAAAAAAGAATCTTCTTTCGTTTCAATGAACAATGTATATGAACATTAGAGTTACGAAACGTGCAACTTTGTGCAACTCCTATGAGTGTTAAAAAATGGCAAAAAATGATATAAATGCTCTGAAATTTTGATCAGGAGTTCGGTAACCTTAGACTATGAATGAATTAAAAGTACGTCATTTCTTCTTTCTCTCAGTTACATTGGTCTTATGGAAGCAATAAACCTGAGGTTGCTGCAGTAAAATTTAGAACAAAAATAGTATATTACTTATCAAACTGGAAAGGAATGCTTCGTTTTGGAATTGAGAAAGGAGGCGATTGCTCCCGGGCATCGTTAGTTTTCACCTCTAGAAGCTTTATTCAGCGACATGAAGCACCCTAAATAAAAATAAAATTTCACCATCTCTAGTCAGCCGAACCGTTGTATGTCCAGAATATTGTCCCGATGAACAAAATCGTAATTTTTTTCTTTTCAATAACACCCTTTTTATCAAGATTAAAAAGGTAGATCTCAACTCCTACATGAGAAACACAGAGAGAAAGGTTGAATATCAATCATTTTGATTGAAACGAGTAAAATAATGTCTGAATGTTTTCGGAACAGTCTAGAAACTTATAATTTTCAAAATCTTATACCTGATCGGCTATTTTCTCTGAAAAAATACAAGCCAGAACCAATATGTAGTCTAATAACTTACAATTTTAAAAAGTCTATTTTCTTATACCAGATCGGTGATTTTCTCTGGAAAAAGTATGATAAACAAGTAAAATGATGTCTGAATGTTTTTTGGAAACGTTTGTGCGTTAATTTTTTTTTGGAGTGTATTTTCTGTTAATTTAATGGAATAAATGTTCCAAAGTCCCAGGTATACTATTGCGCTAAAAAATTGAAGATCCTTAGCTTTGCTGAGAGTCTCTTGCAAAAGGTACAGTATTCATAGTTAGAAGCTGGCGTGGAAGTAGTTGAAAGCTGGCAAAGGTTCAATTTGTTGGACTGTGATGACTTCTTCAGGGATAAAATGATAGAAAAATAAGGAACTCTTCTTTTCAGAATTAGATGAAAAAGGTGGAAATTGAGAGACTGTGCTTCTTCTTGAGATTTTTTAAAATTTAATGAAAATTAAGAGAAATAAGTCTTAAAATGAGAGAATTTCTCCCTGTGCTTCTTCTTGAGGTTTTTTGAATACCTATATTGAAAATGAGAGAAATTAGCCTCAAAATGAGAGCAATTAACCCTAAAATGAGAGAATTTCTCCCTGTGCTTCTTCTTGAGGTTTTTAAAATTTAATGAAAAATAAGAGAAATTAGCCACTGCGCTTCACTGCGCTAGAACATACATCTTATATCTACTGATGTAGGAACATCAAAACTGACGACCAGGCAAATCGTATCTTTTAAACAATGAAGGAAGACTATTTCTCACTGATTGTAAATATTATATGAATTTATTCTACAAATGATGTTAAAACACAATTTTACCCACAGTTTTCCGTGGGTAAAATAACCTATTTTTTCATGGGTTTTGTGAGCCTGAAACACGGTATCATAGCACACCCGTATCATAGCACACCGTAGCGTAAAATACAAGCAAATTATTGCGTTGAATGACAGATTCGCTAAACTTTGGATGATTTTCTCCCCCTTTTTCAGTCTTCACTCTTCAGCCTTTTTAATTTTTAGTTTTTAATAATTTTTACATTTTCATTTATAGAATAAAACGTTGTATCATACACGACGGTGAAGCGAGCCAATTTACTCGCGCGTTTACTCCACTCGCTATCGCTTGTTCCGTAAACATCGCGCTCGTGAAATAATGACTCACTTTACCGTCTTGTATGATAAATAACTATGACCTACGTCAAAACCTTTGTACTACAGGGATGTCCACATGATTTTCACTCACAGAACAACTGAACATTTACTTGCTCGGGTCTTTTTATGCAAAAGTAATAAGTAAAACAAAATTTCAGCTTGTTTCCCAAAAGTATGTGGCTCTGGCTTCAGACGTTCAGCTTTCAGCTTTATCAACTCTGCTTGATAATAATAGGCCACGTGATAAGAAAGTATGCAGTTCAGGAGAATTAATAATCGCACGCAAAACTTGAAGAAGGAAGAAAAAGCGGTTACTAATAACTCGTTCACATTCGAACGCAAAAACAAACGTTCTTGTTTTCTCGTTGCGGTAAAACACTGGTAAAACAATTCGGACTCGACAGCGGAGTGGCTGATATCTAGCGGGCATTTCTTGTAATACACAAAATATACACCACTAAAAACACACGCACTGGAGGTACTTTATCAACGTTAGGATAAAATACACACGTGTTAACGGAAGAAACGTTTTCAGTTTGTCACCATTTTACCAGAACTTCATTTACAAAGCAAATGAAAACAAAAATACGTAATTTTGAACCATCGTATTAATATCTAGGGAACACTTTTCCAATAAATTGAATTATAATTGAGTGAGAGCTCATTGAAAAATTTCCCATTTGAAAATATACGGAACGAGAATTGTATCCTAACATTGATAACAAGGTGCAGTAAGAGAGGAAGCCGCGATGCTAGCGCGCGTTCGCTCTGTCGAGTCCGAATGGAGTACATCAAAGCCTTCTATAGTTAGAAGCCATGAACGTAAAATTGGCAGCTGCACAACCGTGGGCCGACTTTTACATAGCTCTTATGGGGAGAAGCTCTTTGAGCGTCTGTTTCTTAAGAAAATATTAAGTTTTTGAAAAAATCGAAAAGAACAAAAGTTGTAGCTTGTGAAATTTCCTTTAAATAAGGGTCAACTCGATTTTTTCATGAGAGAGGTGTTTTACATGTAAATGCGTGGGCCGAATGCGGTGTTGCCTTTCTACGTTCATGGCTTCTAACTATAGGAGGCTTTGAGTACATCCTTCAAATATTCACATTCTCATATTTTTCTTGCTTGTGCCATGAACGTAGAAAGGCAACACCGCATTCGGCCCACGCATTTACATGTAAAACACCTCTCTCATGAAAAAATCGAGTTGACCCTTATTTAAAGGAAATTTCACAAGCTACAACTTTTGTTCTTTTCGATTTTTTCAAAAACTTAATATTTTCTTAAGAAACAGACGCTCAAAGAGTTTCTCCCCATGAGAGCAATGTAAAAGTCGGCCCACGGTTGTGCGGTTGCCAATTTTACATTCATGGCTTCTAACTATAGGAGGCTTTGTTGTAACGCATGGAAATGTGTTATGATGCAACCTACTAAGCCGAACATGAACCCATCACAAACTGAACGCATACGCAAATAGCCCAAGTTTCTCTGACGTCACACACGATTCAAGAGATACATTTCTGTTGATTCCTATCAACGTGATCAAGAAGAAAGTATTTCGTGGTCACCAAGATCAACCCTGTGGATCAACCTCTTGAAGCATGTTCTTCAAACTGATAAGGGTTTCATTCAATTGTCTGTTAAAGTTCTTCTCAATATTATGCATATTATGAATCAAAAGATGGCTAAACGTCTACAGTTTCCAATTATTGCAGTCCTAATATTAACATTGTCAAAACTTGGCCGTATTTTGTATTTCAATGACGCCATTTGAGAATGAAATATTCACATTTTTCGATAGGTTCTCAAAACGTTGTTTTTCAATATTTTTTGATGTACTATATCTCATAATAATCTACAGAGTCTGTAGAATTCGTTTGCGTAAATACTTTTGATTCATTTTGCAGAAGAACTTCGGAATTTTACTGTAAAGTTGACTATATTTGGACAAAAAATGTAAACAAATGAATCTGGATCAGCCATGTTGATAACAACGAAATTGACTTCATAGAAACCTGGGCTATTATGATGATGAAAATATATGATACGAACTATTATGAACTATTCCGCACTCAACCTACGTAATCAAACTGATACCTCACTTTTGAATCGGCTACTTCATCAGGTGGTATTTCAGGATAATTTAATTCTTCGCCAGCTAACGAATCAAACTGACAACTCTCTTTTGAATCGGCTAGTTCAGGTGGTATTTCAAGATAAAGTAATTCTTCGCGAGCTAACGAATCAAACTGTTACCTCTCTTTTACATTGGCTAGTACAGGTGGTATTTCAGGATAACGTAATTCTTTGCGAGCTAATAATAATAAAGGAATTCTATTCTGCATTAGTTTCTCATTTACTCGTTTCTTCTTCACTTGTTCCTCGCTTTCTGACGACTCAACCCATAATGTGTATTTAATATTCAATACATAAATAATCAGATCTTCTTACTCAAAAATTCAAATCAGAAATAAGTACTACACCTACAAATACAAAGTACGCACATAAAATTCCAAAATTTCATAATGTTCCAGCTGCTCAGCAGACTGCAGCGAAAATTATGACGTTATTGTGACGTATTACAATTCGTTATTAAAATCATCCAACATTATCCGATACCGATATATCACGTCTATAGATACCTAAAAGAGACAAGATAGCTAACTTCGTTAGTTCTAGTGTTCCACCGCACGCCACACAGCGACACAGTATTCTTGGGCTAAATTAACATTGCGCTTATGGATGTTTTTCAGTTTTCATCAATTATCTCGGAAACCGTTCATTTTTATGAAAAAATGAAGAGAACAAAATTTATTCCCCTTGTAATTTCCTATCAAATGAGACCTACTTTGAATTTTTTTTTTTCAAAATATGAAATAGGTCTCATACAATAGGAAATTACAAGGGGAATAAATTTTGTTCTTTTCATTTTTTCGTAAAAATGAACGGTTTCCGAGATAATTGATGAATACTGAAAAACGTCCATAAGCGCAATGTTAACTTAGCCCTACAATACAGTGGCGCTATCTCTCGGCACGTAAATTAGCTCGACAAAAATCGGGTACCGGATTTTAACACAGCGCATATGGAGAGTTAGCTATCTTGTCTCTTTTAGGTATCTATAATCACGTCGCAACTCGAAAAAGAAAACACAATCACCAACTCCTTTAGGTACATCCGTACTATAGATACCTAAAAGAGACAAGATAGCTAACATCGTTAGTTCTAGTGTTCCACCGCACGCCAACACAGCGACACAGTATTCTTGGGCTAAATTAACATTGCGCTTATGGATGTTTTTCAGTTTTCATCAATTATCTCGGAAACCGTTCATTTTTATGAAAAAATGAAGAGAACAAAATTTATTCCCCTTGTAATTTCCTATCAAATGAGACCTACTTTGAATTTTTTTTTTTCAAAATATGAAATAGGTCTCATACGATAGGAAATTACAAGGGGAATAAATTTTGTTCTTTTCATTTTTTCGTAAAAATAAACGGTTTCCGAGATAATTGATGAATACTGAAAAACGTCCATAAGGCCCGTCACACACTGAGCTACGCCACGCGAACTACGTAGTTCCACTCTACAGAACAAATGGAGCGCTTCACACCTTGGCTACAGCTACGGCGTAGGCGGGCTAACGTAGCCGAGCTATTTCTTCTTGATATATCCCGGGCTACGTAGCCGGCGTAGTTCATCTCTCATTGGTTGTTTGTAATAGATGATAACAATCTGGTTTTTTATTGATTGTAGAACAGCTGATGTAGTTGACTACGTGAAGTTCAGGTGTGTGATCACTGAAGTGGTAGCTGTAGCTTTGGCTACGTAGTTTGCGTGGCGTAGCTCAGGTGTGTGACGGGCCTAAGCGCAATGTTAACTTAGCCCTACAATACAGTGGCGCTATCTCTCGGCACGTAAATTAGCTCGACAAAAATCGGGTACCCGATTTTAACACAGCGCATATGGAGAGTTAGCTATCTTGTCTCTTTTGGGTATCTATAATCCGTACATAAGAACTGCTTTTCTCTTTCTAGTAAAACAATCGAGTCGAGTCGATGTACTATATCGCACATCGACATCGAAAGGTCGGAGAAACTGAAGTTGAAAAAGCGATTGGAAGTGGTTCATGCCTTGTATAGTCTGTTCAACCTATAGTTCAACCTAAGATTACAAATTGTGACGTTGCACGGATGACACAACTGAAGCTGTGTTCAAACCGTTGCGCAGGAGAAGCATACGCACATGCAAAAAAATATGCGGCCACCAAATTCAGTACCGCAAAAATCGCACGAGACGATAAAGAAAACTGAAAAGTAAACAATGAACAATGAAAACGCACGCAGTACGCGTTCGACAATGTGACGCCGGTTTTCATCATTCCTCTCACCCCACTGGTTTGATGGTAACCGCACTGATTTGTAATCTTAGGTTGAATAGACTATAGGACACGGCATAAACCTAAAAAGGTCTTATTAAAAATTTTGTGCCCTCGCTGTACGCATCACTTGACGCGATTCAATCAGTGAACTCAATTTGTAGTATGAGACCAAGGTCATTAGAATAGTCTGTTCCACGAGAGTTTGGTATTATAAATCACGGGGAACCCGCATTTCATTCGCATTCCGTAACGTAAAAGAAGCGTGAGTGACGTGGGTTGCCTATCCTCTATAATACCAAACTCTCGTGGAACAGACTGCTTGGTATCAGCTATGAGACTAGCTGGAATGCGCGCTGAACAGAAAACGTGAAACGAAATAACAGAATATCTTCTTTCTCTCTCTTTTCTTCGTTCAGCGCGCGTTCCAGCTAGTCTCATACTACAAATTGAGTTCACTGGATTCAAATCACCAAACAAAGATACCTACACGTAACTAAGGCACTATAGTACGATAGGTACGCTGATAACACGGAGCCGACGTTTAGGTTATAAAAAACAAACACGTTTCACTTAACGTCGCAGAACAGACGAGTGACGAGTGTCGTCCGTACCCATCAGTTACATTCGCTGTCGCGTGACGTTACACGAGCCCTATTAGGCTTTCACACTTCTGTTTTGTTTACATTTTTTCCTATCTCGCCATAGGTGAAACTGAAAGATTGAAGCCATGAAGCACACGCATGAAGAAAATTTTGAAAGATTTCTGCCTCAATTTTATCTTAAATCGAATTATTTTGTTGGGAAAATGGTCAGAAAACTGAAATAATTTGAAGTAAAGTAAAATAAGAACGATAATCGCACAAAAAGTATTTTGAGTGCATGCTTCATGGCTTCAATCTTTCAATTTCACCCACAGTGAGATATGAGAAAAATGTAAACAAAATGAAAGTGTGAAAGCCTAATTCCTACCTCATAGCCTAAAAGTCGTCTTAGCGTTATCAGTCCAGCGTACCTATCGTACTTATAGTGCCTTAACGTAACTGTCGTATTTCTGTCCCACCCGAGCATCCTGTATTCTTGAGAACCTGATTTTGGCGCTACCTACTAAAATGCAGCACGTTAGAGATATGTTCTTACTGTTACCGGAAGTACGGAAATCTTCTAATATATAAAGTGGAATGTTTGTGTGTCTGTATGGTATTCTGTTTGCATGTCTGTTATTTGAACGCTTTTACCTATTGACTTGGAATATTTTTTGAAAATCTTATTTTTATTCGAATAAAGTTTTAGGTTTTCACCGTTCCTGCTCCCTCTGGATGGAGTAATGAGCGAAGAAAAAAATGATAAAAAACGAGGAATTTCGACGTAGTATAGTATATTACGTAACAGAGGCGGAAAATAAGCGATTAGCGAGTGACGCAATCGAACGAGTTAATCGCTTATTTTTCAACTCCGTTGCGTATACTATTTTAATGAAAAGCGTTCGAAAAACGGCCCTCCAAACGCAGTTTTTTGCTTCTCCGTTCGTTCGTTTCGGAATTCGCATTATATTAATTTCAAATAACATCGTACTCACTACGGGTCTACGGTGGTCTAGTGGTTAGAGCGGCGGCTTCGGAAGCAAGTGACGCGAGTTCGAATCCCAACAGCAATCATCACGAGCGACGAAAGGACGGCTTGGAGAACGCAAGAGTAAGAAGCGCAGCAACTGGAGGGGAGAGTGATGGCAGGCTAGGAAGGAGGGAGAACTAGTACATCTTTGTTTTCCGCGACGGTACATTTTTGTTTTCCGCATCAATTAACAGGTGCGGAAAGTAAAAATGAAAAGCAAAAAAGATCAGCGCAACATTGTACAGAAATTGAACGTTTTCCAAGCGAAAAACTGCTTCGGAAAGGGCCGTTTTCCGGATGCTTTTCATTAAAAACTATTTCTCACTCTACCCTGTTGAAATGCGTTGAGCTTCGCAGTTCTACAAATTCAATTGTTGTAATAACTCAAATTTTACTCATTTTTATGAAAAATTGAAGGGAACAAAAATTGTAGCCTCTGTAATTTCCTTTCGAATGAGTCTAATTTCAGATTTACAGGAGGAAATTTGGGAATTGTAGGTATTTTGACTGATGCGTATTCAACATCATTGTGTTCACACAAAGAGAGCATTTAAACCGGTTGCTCTGGATGAATCCATAGAGACTATTAAATTTTTACGTAGGTATTTTTATATGGTTTGCAATGAATCCAATTTTCAATTTTGAAAGGAAACGTTTATGTAAAATAATTTCTTGAAAATTCACTCTTCTTTTGTGATACAAGTAACCATGCATCAGGTAAACATCATCGTCAGACTTTGAAACCACCTAATAAAAGATACTGGGTTAGAGAGAGAAATGTGAAAATTACATCTGTTTCTCATACAAAAGACGACTAAGTGCGTCACGTGCGTCCATACAGACTGATGTAATGCGTTAGGAATGTGACTTGTTTTCAACAGTGAACCTATTTATTAGAGGGGGTAAATTGAAGAAACATAACGGGCGCTTGCCACCCCGGCAATACGTTGGACTTTGAAAAATTTGGACTTCTGAAATATAGGATAGAAGCAGGACATGAAAATTTCAAATACTGAGTTCGCCCCCGAAGCTATGGGAGATAGGAGTGGGATTTGGAAAAACGTCGACTCTCAAATTATGTATGATGGGCAAGGGACTAGAAAAATTTTGACTATTGAGCTGTGTCTGATAGGGTGAAGAGACTTGGGAGAAATTTGGACCCTTTTGAGTCAGAACTCCAAAGAGAGTAAGAAACAAAATTTAATCTTTATTTAGAAAAAGTATAAACAAAGAAACCCCCATAAAACAGGTTCACTGCTGGCATCGATTAACACAGTTAATGAAGGCAATATCCTCAGCAGTTAACAGAATAAGCTGCAAGTTATCAGTTATTGTCGTCAGGGTTTGAAACTACCTAAGAAAAAGTACAGGGTTCGAGAAAGAATTAGGAAAATTACATCTGGTTTCTCATATAGGAAACGACTAAGTGCGTCTCATGCCTGTATACAGACAGATGTGATGCTTCAGGAGTAAGGCAGGCTTTTTACCTACTGTCCATCCATTTCCTTGATCATTGCGAGTGGTAAAATATTGATGAATTAGTCCGTTTTTTGCTGCAATACAGCCTTTACCTAACAAGTCAGTTCTCACCGTTAAAATCCAAATATTTACAAAACACAGATATCTACTCAACACACGGCTGGCGGTCAGGCGCGCCGCCAACCTCTAGTATAGATATAATTTTACATAGGCGAAGCTAGCGCAGCTACAATATGCACATCCCAAATTCCCACTCCGACTCCGGATTCCCGGGAAGGAATTCGCAATTTTCAGTGTTCCCAGTCCCAGTCTCAAAATTCCCAGAATTCCCGATTGGTCAACAGTATAGTACCTACCTGTCTTTTCATTAACAGCATTTACTTTTCAATACAACCAATACATGAAACAAATATTTCTTCTCCCATTAAATTTCAATTATCTCACTCGTTCTTACAAAAAATTGGTTCAGACGATGTAAAAAAGGAAAATTCAGAGAAAATTCTCTAGTTCCCTACATTACTACAACACGTGAACATCGGAGTCAGTCTTTTAGCGCTGCCTTGCGGCCAAAGTATGAACTATCACAAAACTGGAGACACGCTTTTCGTTTTGTGTCAATACCTCTTATCCATGTACCGTGGTCAGCACTGATTTAACTGAGTGCGTTTTCCATGAAAATGCAACACTAAATTGAGATGTTGACCCAAGTTGCGTAAGTTTGTAGCCGTGCTCGAACATGTGGGGGATAATTTTAACGTACCATGCTTTACGGTGGGGAATTTTCAATTTTCAAATACGATTTAAATTATTACAATTCCTAATATCAAAAAATTATATCCTATAAATCGTTTAAACACTTCAAGAGAATCGATAACTGAAAGAAGTAATTCTAATGGTGAAGTATTGAGTCATCTACGACTAATTGAAAATCTCGTTTCTTATGGCCGAATACATTGAACGTAAAATCGGCACCCAGAAATTCAAGCGAGTGCGGCGAGAGAGGAAGGCGATTCTAGCGCTACCAAACATAGGTTAATATTCCAATAAAGGGAATGCGGCACAATGATTCATATTATTTCGGGCTCGAACTGTTTATAATTTATACCAGTGCCGAAGTAAAATCCAAAGATAATCAGGGTAGCTCTATTGAGTTCAAAATTGATAACACATTTTTGTTTACTTTCGTTTTGGCGGAGATATTACATGTAAAACACCTCTATTTTGAAAAATTCAAGGTGACCATTTCTAAAAGAATATTTCAACGGCTACAACTTTTGTTCTTGGAAATTTTTCATGAAACTCTTTCATTTTTGAGCAAAACTTGAAAACCACTTATTCCCCATATGCAAGTATAGAAAACTTCCTACCAAAACAAAAGTAAACAAAAATGTGTTATCAATTTTGAAACGATCAATATCTGTGTCTGTGAGAGACTGTGTCGACTTGAATGTCCATAATGTGTCACAAAATGGCCAGTAATGGCAGTAATAGTACCGCTTCATTTAGCTTTTAGTTTGAGTTTTTAGCACGCTTCTACTTTTCACGCACTGTTGAGACGTTGAGTTATACCAGTGGTTCTGAACCTGGGGTCCTGCCCCGCGCCACGGACCACGACTTCTAAAAAAGTCAGAAATCTCTACACAGGAAAAAAACGCGTAAATGTACGAAAATATAGGTTCCAAGGCGACTAATTATTGTCCACAAAATGAACCAATTGTTATGAAATCTTTGTAGTGTTAGATGAGTGTTTGATACACGTCTGAAATTCATTCAGAGCCCGTAATATTATTTAGAACTCTTGTTATCAATGATCGAAAAAGCTCAAAATGTACCACTTTTTGATCATCAATTACAAGAGTTCTAAATAATATTACGAGTTCTGAATTAATTTTAGACCTGCGTTAAGCACTCATCTAACACTTTGAAAGATTTCATATCAATTGGTTCATTTTGTGGACAATAATTAGTCGCCTCGGAACCTATATTTTCGTTTTTTACGCGTTTTTTTCCTGTGTAGAGATTACCCTTAAGGGTATGCTTTACACAGAAAAAATTCGCGTAAGTTCAGAAGTTTCAATAGACTAAATCGCCGTGACGTCATTCATGAACATTTACTGATAACAGGAATCGAGAGAATGCGATAGTATACTGTATCAGTTCAAAGTAGGATATCGATTCCCATAAGAATACACAGGGATCATTTCGATCATACACTCAAATTAAAAAATTGGAAATAAGTAAGCAATTACGTGTTTATATTTAGAATCAGGAAGTTCTCATGTCTTTGAAAATGTACCTGCGGTTCTTAACTTATTTCTTGTTTCCAAATCTGAACGTAAGATCGAAACGTTCCCGTGTATTTCTTATGGAGCATTTTTTTTGTTTTGAACTTACGCGTAAGTTTGGGTAAGTCATTGCGGAGCAAACATCGCCTTGTTATCAGTGAATGTCCGTGAATGACGTCACGACGATTTAGTCTATTCTACACGATAAAAAAACTTACAGGCTCTTGCTCAGGGAGCCAGTTGCGGGAGACCCGCGACTCATGGTTTAGGGTTGAAGATTTTAAGTTTATGTAGATTATACAGTATAATTTTTGATGTCTGTAATGATTGAAGATTTTGAAAGAGCAAATTTGTAGAAATGTGGAAGGTATATGTAGGCAATTTGAAGTAAATAGAGAAGCCAATTGTATAATACCTACTCTAGCGTCGACAAATCAAACAAACACACCCAAGTGTTGTTGAACACAAGAATCATTACATCAAGATCCATCCGTGAAAGTGGACAATATTACCCACGTATTATTTTTGACAACGTATTATTTTCGACATCGCTTCGAGATGTTTTGGAAGCTGGTTCTTTCAACCTAAAACCTATGGCTCACAAGACTCAGACATATCTGAGGTGAACGCATTGAATGTTGCTGAAGACAATAACGAGAAATGAAGATAATTAGCCTTCTACGTCGACTACCACTACTAATTCTGGACTGATAAATGCTGGAAATTGTGATAACCCTTCCATAGAAATTGGAAAATTACTGGCAAATATTTCAGCAGAATGAAAGACACAAGATAAATTCATAGTCAGAATGACCGATGGTTTTTCTCAATAACGAGGACGTTATTCTGAGTAAAGGACATATTTAATCGAAAATAGGTACCAGAAAACTCTACCCTTGATTTGAATCGTCCAACGCCGCAAGAATATTAATCTTCGAGTTTTCAAATTATGAAGGAGACCTTCTTAGAGTGCAACGTCGGGACGCCGTTGATGTCAGTATGGACGTGTAATACAAACATTGATTATTTACAGTCAATTCTATCGGCTCTATAATATCAAAGATTTACCAACTCCTTCAACAACCTACGATACGTCAAAATGATTGCCTAGTAATATCCTGTCATGTCAACCTCTGAGCGACAATCTGTATTATAATCATAAGTTGTACAGCAGTGAAACATTAAACATCAAATGAAGAATCTCTTACTACAAAGAATCTCTCACTTCTTATCTAAGTTCCACAGATGACTATACAGGAGCCGCGAAAATTTCTCAAGTCGCATAGAAAAGCTCGAAACTTTTCTAAGTCACTATACTAGCCAATAGAGGAGTATAGAAGAGCCCGGAATTCTCCAAGTCCCTGTACTAGCCCATATAGGGGTATAAGATGGGTATAGAAGAGCCCGGAATGTTTCCAAGTCTATATACTAGCCCATAGAAGGTCACAAATTTTTCTAAGTCCCAGCGTTATGCGTACGCGGAAAGAATTCCTCTGAAAGCCCCCAGTAAATAAACGGATGGCGGGTCTCCCACCAAAAAACAATTGATCAGTATGAGAAGTAATACCATAGAGATGCGACTTGAAAAAATGTTGACCATTGAGAAAGCGTCGCCCAACACTGGTGCTGTTTTACAGAAGGGCGGATAAGAGGCTTATATCCCCCTCCCCAGAAAAAACTCAAAAAAAGGCCGGAATTAAGCAATTTGACCGTACTACGAGAAAAAATTTGTTAAACAATGGAATGCCGCCTCCCCCCCCCAAAAAAAAATATATATATATATATATATATATGTACCCGTAAATTCACGCCTGGCAACGTGACAGCAAAATTTACCTGACAAAAATTTGCCGGAGCGAAATTTACTTGTGCGAAAATCCATCTGAATTAAAAATTTTTCAAGAAAATATGTGAGTGTGTTGGCGTTACTCACAAGACATCTTAGGAAGTCGCCTCACACCATCTTTCTAAAAATTTGAGAAGGTTGCCTTTGGAAAAGTCAACAGGTTCCTCAATTTCCGTTGGAGTTGTGGAACTGCTTCAGTGCTACAATCCAGTATCTACCGAAGAAAACTAACGCAGTCAATGGGTGGTACCATGCATTTGAAACAGCTGTTGATACCATCCACGCAAACGTGCACCGGCTCTTCAAATCCCTCAAGAAAGAATAAGTTCTCATAGAAGCGCAATACAAGCAGCAGTTGGCGGGTAAATCACCAGCAAAATCCCGGGGAAGGTACAAAGATTGCGTTTTAAGACTGCTAACACGGGTTGATCTGTTTGACAAGGAAACCATTCTGATCGAGTACCCGCAAGCTGTGGCTCACACCGTTTCCTATTAATAACGCATCCATATTCTGTACGACGACTTTACGCTGATACTCATTTTTGACTCACCTTTGTTCAGGAAATACACCTATAATAAGTTGACAATACCTCTGTACAGGCAGACAAACGTCACCTCTTTGTGGTATCTTCTGGGTAACGCTAACTGGCTCACATTTCTTAAAAAATTTTCAACTCAGACAAATTTTTGTACAGGCAAATTTTCTCAGGTGGTTAATTTTTTTCTTGGCGAACAGTCCATGGTAATATAGTCAACGCTACCGTTCTGTTCTCGGGGTACGTACTTTGTACTACTTTTCATCCTTTCTTAACGTGGACAGAGTAATGATGTGTGTAGCGCTAATGAGGACTTGTTAGCCATTAGCTGAAGTCAATTGTTTGGAAAGGTGAAAGGTTAGCTCTTAATCAAGTTTTTACTTTTTAGTAGGGTTTACAACCGTAACCGTGTGTAACCGCCATGACCGCCATGGCCAAATGTAAAACATCAACTTTGACCGTAACCGCCAGGTGACCCCAATAACCGTATTGTGGGCCCCATACTCTATAACCATAACCGCGTAACTGTATGAGGAAAATGTGAAGTTGTAACCATAATCCCAATGCCGTAATATTAAATTAGAAGATCCAACCGGGACCGTGTAACCGATTGCCTATTTGGTCATCACGTTTATGACCGTTTAATCGGTTAAAGCCTCAGTCGGTCACAGTTATGCTGCACTGCTAAGTGCTGCCAGGATTTTCTTTGAACATGTAGAAGAGAGTCCAAATTGGGTTTGTCCTTGACAACTGATTAGATGATAGAGTAGAGCAGTAGACAATATTTTTTCTCGATATCCTCTCTAAATACTGTTTTTAGGTTTTTACCGACTTTTTGACTGAAAAGTCAGGTATGGCTCCCGACACAGTTGTGCCGGATAAGTCCGGGAATTCATTTTCTCAATGTTTTAGTCAAAATATGGAATTAATATTGGGAAATATTTAATTGAACGACAAAAAAAGATTAATTAGATGACAAACAAAACGAACGACTAGGTAAAGAAGAAGAACGACCAGTGTAGTAAAACCGCACGACAAACAAAGCCAACGACCATTTTTACAAGTATGAATTGCCCACTGAACAAAAATCTGCGAACATTTTTGAGCCGACTATAACTTGGCAGGGTTTCTACTGGGTACAAGTGATAAAGGTCACCATTCCAACGGCGGAAGATTTTGCGTTCATGTTCTGGTCACTGAGAAACTTATATGTTGAATGGAAACCAGATATTCTGCTAGCGGATGCTGCAAACGCCATTGTGGTGGGATTTGTAGAGGTATTTTGTGTTCCTTTTCTTAGACTGATGTGTTTTTATCATGTTCTTTACAATCTTGAAAAATATTTAAAACCACTTTCGAGAGACCGAGCCAGCATACAAGCAGATATTGACGCACTTCAAGCAGCGCAAGATCAATCCACCTTCCTGAAAGCTGCAGAACTACTTGACAAAGGCGTATATCAGTGGGCGCTAGAAAATAAGGAGGCTTTAGAATTAGAACACTCCCCAACTGACACCTCCACGGATTTCACGGCATCAAGTTCCATGAAAAAGCTGGTTGATAAGACCACATTGAAAAAGTTAACGCACCCTCGGTATGAAAATCATTCAAAAACTTGTTCACGCACTCCCAGAAACGAGTAGTGTTCCACTGGGGTGTAAAAGGAAGCGACGTCGGCCATGGACGGCTTGAAGAGCTTTACTTAAACAGTAAATCTGGCACCTATGAATACGTGATGTGAAATATGAGGAAAAACATTATCTTTGTAAGTATAAATTATATTATTTGGTCGTTCTATTATTTTTCGGTTGTTCTTAAAGTTTTGGTCGTTAAATCTGAGAAATATGGTTGTGATTTCCCATTTTGTCGTCGTGCGCACTCATGGTCGTAGTTTTCCTTCTTTTCATCGTGTCGATAAATGCATGCCATTGATATTAATGAGGAATTTATTTGTGGTACACAGTATCAGTATCTTACATAAAACATAGGAATTTTACAACTTATAATGGAGAAAAATAGAAAAAAACAACGTGACCGTGACCACCATAACCGCCATAACCGCTTGAAAAATTTTTTCAACTGTAACCGCGATAACTGTATACCAACGGTCTGGTGCATTATAACCTTAACCGCTGTAACCAAATTGGAGCTGTCTTGCTCAACCATAACCCTTATGACTGATAGGAGAGAGGTTCGATGATGACTGGTGACTAGAGACTACAGACTCCTAGCTAACTCGCCATCTACGCTGTGTTGAATTTTTGTACCCTGAAATCGTTTCTATAGTTTATCCCACCAGATGTCGCAAAGTCGCACTCAATGTATTCTTATGGGAGAAAAAAATTTCACAGATTCGCTCGAAGTTCGGCGCATATGAAAGGAAATTTCATGCAGAATAAATTCACATCTCTTCATTTTTTTGAAAAACTGAATATTTGTGGAGGAAAATGAGTTTTAGTGTCAACTCTCCATAAGAGCCTGTGTTAAAGTGCTGAAGGTTGACTGCAGCGATTTTTGTACGTGTGGCAGAACCAACGAACTATCGAAGTTAGCGATCTTGTGTTTTTAGAGGTCTATACTAGAGACACTGGTCACCCTTTACAGAACTTACCAAAAACGGGACGATTTCAGAAATCTGTTTTTATGTGGTTTTGATTATTGTATCTTGTATTATTGGTCAAAAAGGTTTAAAAAAGCTATTACAACCAATACTTGTAATTCCATATTAACGAAGATGCAGCTTGATAAAATAACACTAGCCTTATGGGAAAAACAACCTGATCCAGTTTTCGAGAACGACACTTGCGCCACTATAGGCCGGTCCAAACGCAATTACAATTTCTGCTCAGCGTACATTTTTGTTGAAATAATGAGAAACATGGCCCTTTTTCTCCAGATCTTGTAGTGTTATCAAAACATATTACTTCGTTCTAATGGACTGAGTTTTTTGTGATAACAAAATATTGATAAATACCTTCGATATTTCCAAGCGCAATTTTACTCCCATAAGAAATACACGGGGAGCAAAGATCAGTATGAAATTAAACGAAAATTAAAAAGAATTGAGGGCAAAAAAGTTTATTTTTATAATGTATGAGGTAATAAGCTTCCAAAATTGAACTTTTAACCCCTCAATTCTTTCTCAATTTTAATTAATACCATATGATCGGTTCGCTTCCTATGTTTTCTTATGGGGAGCAAATTTGCGATTGGAAATATTTTGGGTACTTTTGCTACTGTAATCACACTGTAATCGATATTTTGTTATCACGAAAAACTCACTCTATTGGTCCATATAATATTTCTAATCAGGTCGTTCAGTTCTTTTGTACAAACATTTTTAAAATTACTGACCAAACGCCAAAGCTTTCTAGAACTTTCCAGCACTATTTTTTCTTCTTTTTCCCTCTCAATTTTTTCTTGTACATACCGATTTTTATTCCTAATTGAAATATATTCCTTGTTCTGACCGTGTTCGAGATCATCGTTTTTTCTTGCAAGTCGGAGTAGGCTCTCTCTTTGTATAAAATTCATAACAACATTCGCACAAACCTCTTCCAACCTCCTGTGAAGGGCTGTGAGGTTGCTTGTTCTTCAATTTCTTCAAAAATAATGAATTTAGGCGTGTACTTGTAAGAAACAAAATTGCAGTGCGGAAAATTTTCTTTCAGATGAAAATATTTTTGTGAGATTTTAAAAAATACAAAAATTTTGCCAGACGCTAGCACTGCCCGTCCGAATTTCGATTGGCTGAGCATCCATATAAGGCAATGTCGCGAACCGACGCAAACACTCACTGGTGGCTTGTGTTATCAGTGTGCATTTATGCAATATTACAATTTGAAGTTTTCTTTTTCAAATATCTTCTTAAAAGGAATTTCTACGAAAAAAATCATAAGAATGAAAGTTGTAGAGATTAAAATTTTCTTTAATCTGTGACCACTCTCAAATATCTACTTTGTTGAAAATATTTTCTGATTTTCATGGGATGTTATGTAAACTGACCTAAAATTAACTGACCTAAAAGAAATGATATTATATTCTAAAATATGAAGAAAGAAACTCCTCTAACAAATAATGGAGAATTCGGCGCTATGAAAAACTGACCTAAAATTAACTGACGTAAAAGAAATGATATAATGTAAAATATGAAGAAAGAAACTCCTCTAAAGAATAACGGCTCCACAAACTTAGCGATCAGCCTGCACTCTAGAAGTTCTTGAAAATATGAAAACATGACGTGAGTTGGGTACAAAATTACCAACTATACATTTTTGTTTTACCCACATGAGATATCAAATTTCCCATTGAAAATTGAGAGATACCGTGGTTTATAGAGGACCGGTAGACAACAGTGTTTACTGTTCATATGAGCGTTGAGCACTAGTTAACATTAAGTGACCGTCATGTTAAATTCATGAAGAGATATTTTAGACGCAAAATAGATCAATTTACATAAGAGACAAATTTGAACATGGGAAGTAAAGACATTTTGAATCAACGCAAAATGAATATTCAAAATGCAAATTAGTAAATAAGTTCTATTTTGAATATTATTCCTTATTATCAAGACGTTCCTTTTTAGAGGATTTTTATTTTTTATTTTTTTTTATTTTTTGCGAGCATTCCAGCGATGAGAGTTTTATTTAGGCCAGTTTGTTATAAACTAGTTTGTATTTGAGTAATTGAACAACTTTTCTCTTAGGCAAGTTTACCTCATCAATTGAATGTAATGATAACAGCACTCCTACAGTCCTATTTTAAAGACACTTGCAGTTTGAACAAGGGAACAGACTGCGAATCTCCCTTTAATTTTTGTGACTCACTGAACTCAATTTTTTTTTCTCAGATTGGCAATATGATAAGTCACGTTTTTGTCAACGTTCCTGTTTAGAGGAGTTTTATTTAGGCCAGTTTGTTATAGACTAGTTTATTTTAACTAGTTTGTATTTAGGCCAGTTTCCTGTAGGCGAGTTTACCACTTTTGTCAACGTTCCTTTTTAGAGGAGTTTTATTTAGGCCAGTTTGTTATAGACTAGTTTGTTTTAGACTAGTTTGTATTTAGGCCAGTTCCTTGTAGGCGAGTTTACCTAGATGTTAACCTATGTTTGGTAGCGCTAGAATCGCCTTCCTCTCTCGCCGCACTCGCTTGAATTTCTGGGTGACGATTTTACGTTCAATGTATTCGGCCATAAGAAACGAGATTTTCAATTAGTCGTAGATGACTCAATACTTCACCATTAGAATTACTTCTTTCAGTTATCGATTCTCTTGAAGTGTTTAAACGATTTATAGGATATAATGTTTTGATATTACGAATTGTAATAATTTAAATCGTATTTGAAAATTGCAAATTCCCCATCATGAAGCATGGTATGTTAAAATTATCCCCCACATGTTCGAGCACGGCTACCAACTTACGCAACTTGGGTTAACATCCCAAATGATGATACGTCAGTGCGTAGATGATGAATGATCTCATTTCTATTCAACAAAATAATCATTAAATGAATTTCACCTAGTTAAGTAGTCACTGTTTCAAGGTAATCTTACTTAGTTCTACGAATTATTGTATTGTTAATTCGAAACGATAACAATGGACGACGATCTTAATGATACATTTCTGTATTTTGGCTTCGGGAGCAATTTACTTGCTGACCGTATTCACGCGAACAATCCGTCTGCTATCCGCGTAGATACCGGAAAAATTGAGGTAAATATCGGTATCTTTCTTGAAAGGTTGTCGGTACGAATTGTACGGCTAGTTGAGAGAAAACTCCATTGACAACTGTATAAAAAAGAATTATAGGCTGGATTTTGGTTTCTGGTCTCAACGTTGGAATGGTGCTGTAGCTACCATTGTGCCTGACGATGGTCGAGAAGTGTGGGGCGCCGTCTGGAAAATTGCCATGGAAGACATTTCACATCTCGACAGGTGAGTGATCGTTTTCGTCCAACTGAAAAGTCGATTTCTAACTATTTGAATTCACTGAAACTATTGCAGACAAGAAGGTGTGGCCTTTGGTATATACAGAGCTGTTAACATGGATGTAGAAACGTTAAACCGCAAGCGATTGACGTGTCGGTGTTACATGCTATGCAATGTGCCAAACAAAATTCCTGCAAATGAACCTATACCAAATGAACGTAAACCGTCGCTAGCTTATTTAAATGTTATTCTTAGAGGAGCCGTAGAGAGTAATCTACCAGAAAGTTATATTGCCGAATTACGCCAAATAGAACATAATGGTTGGAATGATGTGCTAATTCAAAAAGTGATGATGGTTGAAAACAGCCTCGACATTCCTGAAACGACTTCTAAAGACTCATGTGATTGAAATTTTCCTTATATTTCGAGTGATACTTTACCGGTCGATTTGTTGAAAATAACATCATAGAAATACGAAATTTTGTAAAATGATCTTTATTATCCTCACTAGTTTGGGCCTATGTTGTATGAACATTGTTCTTTTCAGTTTCTTATTCAAAGTATCCTTCAAGAAGACATTTTAAGTCAAGAACTTCCATCAATAACAAATGAAAGATATATGTATATATTAAATATTTAGGATTGGTTCATCTGTCACTCTGTTTTAAGACTAGTGGTGGGTCATTTCTTTCCAACTTTGAAGAATGCTCAATCGTAATATCAACACAAGCTTTCCGGTCAGCGTACTTCTTCATGCGAACGTCGATAATACGGTATGAAGTGATCAAATGACGAACTTGATCGTGATGATCAGAATAGAGCATTGCCTCCTCTAGAGTTAACGTCCTCAACTTATTTACCGTAATTGGTATTTCATAGAGAGGACCTTGATTAATCTGAAAATACAATTTTGAGTATTAGAATTAACGTCCGTAGTATTTGAACAACGTTCAATTTTTTCCATGCCTTACTCTGAATACTATTTCAGCCATCGTATCTTCAGCAACGACAGGCCATTTCTGTTTCAGAACATTCGATTTCCAGTCGATTTCTTTGCATATATTGTTAAGCCTATTCGGCGCTGAAGTGAATCCGAACCATAGAGTTGCAGCAAAATGAGGTACAATGGGCGCCATCATAATAATAAATTGACCCAGAGTAATTTCATATTCAACACTGTACTTTCGTACTTCACGAACTGCTCGCTGAGTAAAGCAACATTATATTGATGTGAATGAATAAATAATAATAACAGTCTCACTTACGCCAATTTTGGCCAACGGCTTCGCACCACAATCTGTGAATTTCTGTGGTGTGGTGTATTAGGACTACGCTTCCCACGGTGCTCTAGTCCGACTTGGGAAGGTGACGAAACGCTGCATCATTATTACACGTTCGTTTTCTAATTTACTTTGCATGTACGTGAGATAGGGTTGCTGTTTTACCCGGTTAACCGCGTCTTTACGACGCTGAAACAGATCCACAACTTCCCGTCTATCGCACAGGCCTGTTCGAGCGTTCAGATACCGCCGATAATCCCCACTTCTAGATTATCCGACTCGTTGCTGACACAGGTTGACTGACTCAGTGACGTTAACAGATAGCACGATGTTGGAAGTGATTATTCGAGAAATAACCTGCTTCTGTTAACACTTGCTTGAAGCTGGTATCGAACCGCGGACCTTTGGATTACATTCGTACCGCTCCGCCACTGAGCCACGATGTGAATGAAACTGATGGAAAATAATTGGAAGAATCTTCAATCCCAAAAAGAAGAAATGAAAAGAATTAGACACCTACTCTTAATTTCTGAAGAAGAACGAATAAATGTTCTAAAGCTTCGGCTAGTTGCTGAGTATCTCGAAAATGATACGTCACGTGACTAATACATTCATTTCGCTCTTTTCGGAGTTTCTCTTCTTCGTCCAGCATCACAATTTCTGGTTGCGGACCTTTCAACGGGTTTCCACGTACGATTAGGAATTCTCGTATTGTTAGCCACATACGGTGTTGATACTTCAGCACAAGATTGAATACTAATACATGCAAGAAAATATTATAAAGAAGTTATTTGAAAAGAAGAGCAGGACGTCAGAATTGAATTGTAGATATTTTGTGATACCCACGACTTTCATTCCATTCTCGATGTAACAAGGGTGAAACTCGGAACAATATAAATAAACGAGTGGTATCAATACCGTATTTATTCACCACATCTCCAGGCTCAACTCCGTTATATTTCGATTTACTCATTTTTTCCCACGTCATTCTCAATTTTTCACCCGTTTCTCGTAATACTGGGTTTTTACCTGTGTAAAAAATGAGTTAATAACATAATAGCAACCGTGTGTAACATACGAAAATCTCTGAAATGAAAGTTTTTTCAGGAGATGAACCTCAGATCATCAATTCTTGTAACTAAACGTTTTTGACACACAAAATATTTCACTGTCCGCTAAGGGTGAAGAAAAAAAAATATATATATATATATGGAGACCGTACTTTAAAGATTTGGATAAGTGTAAATCGCTAGCAAAAATTTATAAAACAAAGTTTACGTGAATCGAGCAAGGATAACTGATTGTAAAAATCTGAAATTTCTGAAACTTTAATCGTAAACTACGTATGAAATTTGTTTCCCATCTCAAAAGAAACTCTTCAGAACAGTTTCAATTCTCACCTTCAATCTTGACTTCCTCCGGTCTCAAATACCTGCCATCTCTAGTTCGATACGTTTTACCTTTAACCATTCCTTGACATAGAAGTTTTCGGAATGGTTCTGGACCCTTCACCATATCCAACGAGCGCAAAAAATAATGAACAAATCGCGCGTAATATAAATGCAACACAGCTAAGACACGCAGAAAAAGAAGAAAAACACGTCAAGAGAGAGAATGAAAGAATAACCTTGAAATATTATTGCACGAGTTCTCTACCATGTTCCTTTCCACCAACATATAAATCTACCGGCATCATCTGGTCACCGATGGTCCCATCGAAAGGGCTTTTATTATTATTGACATCAAAATAACGCAAGTAATACCAGCTAGAATCGAAAAAAGTGTCCATTGTATCCGTTTCCTTGAACGCTTCGCCCCCACACCTATCGTGCATTCACAACTGCAACATTATGCACCAAATTCCATGTGAAAAATGATTCAATTTTAGAATTTACTCACTACTTACTTAGAACATTTCGTCTTATGCCATTCAGACGATTTTAGAAACGTATTCAACGATTTACTAATCCGATATTCTTTTGGTAATTGAGGCAAAATAATAGGTAATTGCTCGTATGGAACTGGCTGCGCACCGCATTTAACACAATGTACTATGGGTATAGGTGTACCCCAGTATCTTTGTCTAGATATGAGCCAGTCTTGTAAACGAGAACTTACTGGATAGCCACCTATACCGAGTTTCTCAGCAACTTCACAAACATCTTCAGGTTTACACATGACTGTTTTGACTCGGTGTTCCAGATTAACTTTTTCGGCAAACGCTCGGTCAAATGACGATTTTGAGGGTACTCCAACATATACATTTCTAGCGAACGGAAATGGGACGTTGTTGTCGACATAAACTGGTAGATTAGAATTCGTGAAAGGATTAATAACCTCTACTGGAAGCTTGCCGTTCGAGTCGGATGAATTTTTCGACAGAATATCGATAAGAGAATTCGACTGGACAACAATGAATTCCGCATCAAGCAACGATGTAGAATCTTGCACCCAAATATTAAGGAAACTGCAATCACTTTTAATACGAGGGCCAATAATCTTGAAATCAAATGAATAGCCATCACAATCACCTATCCAATTTTTTTGTAAGCTGATCACGTCAAGCCAGGAGTCCAAATTTTCACTGTCAAGCCCTGCACGTAAATCCCTAAAATGCATACCTTAATATGACATGGAAAATTCACGATTCTTCTTATGTTCTGCAATCCATTAAAAACTAACTTTGCAAATTTAGTTGTTCTGATAAACCATTGCTTGAGCAACTTCTTTTCTACCGCAGCGCCGGACCTCCACGATCGACCCTCATCATCAACTTGCTCATCAGCTAAAACTGTTTCATCAACTGGATCCCAGTTCACGAGAGCCTGAAATTAAAGACTAATCATTTGTAAGGGTCGGAAGAATGAGTCGGAGAGTTTATACAGAAAATTAACAAGTTACTTCTTTTTGAAAGACTAGTCCAGAATCATACATCTTTAAAAATATGTACTGAGTCCAGCGATAATAGGTTGGTGAACATGTTTTCAGTTCACTCTGCCAGTCGAAGGTACACGCCAATCTTCGCATTTGGTCTTTCATAAGTTTGATATTCATTTCTGTCCATTCACTCGGAGCTATACCGCGTTCCAAGGCTGCGTTTTCAGCGGGCAGGCCAAATGCATCCCATCCCATAGGTTGGAAGACCTTTGAAATGAGATTGCAAATCAATACAAAGAATGAACTCCTATAAGAAATATCAAGTTGGTGCAGTACTGACCGCTCCTTCGGAAGTAATGGAAGAACTCTTGAACCAATAACGAAAGGTACTTACGTTTTTACCAGCCATTCGAAAATATCGAGCGACTGCATCCGCGATAGTATAAACACGAACGTGACCAACGTGTAAATTTCCACTCGGGTATGGAAACATGGAAAGGACGTAATATTTGTTCTTCAGATTTTTAGCATCGAAAAGACCATCATATTGGACTTGTTGTGACCAGTAATCTTCAATCTTCTTCCTAAGAGGCAAATCGAGTTCCAATTTCTACGTTGTTGGGAAGAATTTTCTATAAATAGTTTGAAGAAATGGCAAATGAAGATGGAGATCATAACTTACCCATAAATCTGTGCTAAGACATCTATATACGTTAAAAGTAGTGGAATGTCGATTTAGTAACAAGAGTTTCATATTGTCTATCAACTACTTCCGAGAATACCCGAGAAGATGAACGTTTGGACAGAAGAAGACGATCGCGATTTGCGACAGAATGATAGAGAAAGATGCAAACTAGTAGACCAGGAGAATCCGTTGGTTTCCCTACAAGCTATTACTAGAGAATCACTCTTGTCATTAGCTGTCAGCTGTCTGTTGAAAGGTGCAAAAGTATGCAATGTAGTGACAGACACTTTTGAAATTTAATTTTTGTTTTCCTTTTCGTTGCCACTGCCAATCTTTGCCAAATAAATGCGAAATACAAAGTCTATAGATACCTAAAAGAGACAAGATAGCTAACTTTGTTAGTTCTAGTGTTCCACCGCACGCCAACACAGCGACACAGTATTCTTGGGCTAAATTAACATTGCGCTTATGGATGTTTTTCAGTTTTCATCAATTATCTCGGAAACCGTTCATTTTTATGAAAAAATGAAGAGAACAAAATTTATTCCACTTGTAATTTCCTATCAAATAAGACCTTCTTTGAATTTTTTTTTTTCAAAATATGAAATAGGTCTCATACGATAGGAAATTACAAGGGGAATAAATTTTGTTCTTTTCATTTTTTCGTGAAAACAAACGGTTTCCGAGATAATTGATGAATACTGAAAAACGTCCATAAGCGCAATGTTAACTTAGCCCTACAATACAGTGGCGCTATCTCTCGGCACGTAAATTAGCTCGACAAAAATCGGCTACCCGATTTTAACACAGCGCATATGGAGAGTTAGCTATCTTGTCTCTTTTAGGTATCTATACTCACGAGTTTTTTGGAAATAGCTGGCTGACAATGGAGAAAACGTATTTTTCAAATTTTAATTTCTAAAATTCTAATGAACCGTTTATATTCATGTATGGCTTAAAAAAAAGCTGGAAGCCTCGTCTTTAATATTCAAAAGAAAAAATAGGTAGGTGTCGATCGATTTTTGGAGATAACACGCAGTTTCGAAACATACTTTTTACGTGTATTTCTCCCATAAGAGCATAAGCAATGCGACGCTGCGCGCGTATAGTGATGAATTTCATTTCTCCCATAAGAGCATAAGCAATGCGACGCTGCGCGCGTATAGTGATGAATTTCGTTACATTTTTTTGTATTCATTGCGTATATAGGAAGATGCACAACTTGTTACGTTAGTAATATATATGACTTTGGCGAAATACCTCAATTCTCATGATAAGGGCCTGCCACTAAAAGATCATGTTCAAGCCTAAACCCTGTACCATAGACGGAGCTTTTAGTCCCGAAATTGAGAAGGCACCCTATGATAAGAAATAAGCATGAAATTAAGGCTTCGGATTTTATGGTCCATAAAATAGCTAAATATGCGCATATTATAATTATAATGCTCCTGCAACACCTAAAATTAGCTGAAAATTTCTCGTTTTTGCTTCAACATGGGCAGGGAGCGTAATTGGAACGCTCGGTGAGAATATGACAATATTATGAGGTGAAAACGAAGTTGAATATGTTCAACTTCATGGGGAGAATTCGAAGGGAAATGTGAGTAGTGTTGCGTGTGCACGGTAAGAATGCGTTACTGACAACGTGATCGCCAGTATTTTACATAGGCAACGCTAGCGATCCTACAATATGCCCGGTCCGAATAGCACTCCATCTCACTTTGTACGGCAGAATCAGCTGTCGCAAAATGTGTTGTAGTTCCTACGAGCGTTACCAGACAGCGCAACAAGTCACCTTTCTACTTTAACATGAGGTCTTATGGAGAATTAGCATATTTTTTCATTTATTTAATAATATCTCGACAAATAAGCCTTTCCACATAAAAGTGAAGAGAATAAAAGTTGTTCTACGCGAAATTTTTTTCTTACAACCTAGATTCTGAAATCCTAAAGTGTGTCAATAATATAATATTTGAAAATTGATTGTTGGATTTTTGAAAGTGAACCCTTAATCTGTTACTGAGTGATCTTGTCCAATAAGCCGTTTTACACAAAAATGAAGAGAACAAAATTTGTTCTACGCAGAATTTTCTTTCTTATTACTAGGATTCTGGAATCCTGAAGTGTGTCATTAACTTTCACCATTGCAGAGAAGTAAGTCATTCTCATTGTATGGAAGCAATTGCCTTTCTTCAGTGTTATTCTTCATTGTTAATATTCATCACGATATTCATTATCATTTGAAAACAAAACTATTATGCAATCATACTCTATCATGCCGTGCTTTATTGTAAATCAGGATATGCATCTTGCAATGAGAAGGTATGTTATTCCGCCTAAATCTGAAGTTCACATTTGATAGGTAATCCTACTAAACAGTACCAAGCAGTACCTATTTGTAGTAGAACATATATCTGCCGTACAAAGTAGAATGGACGTATCTGCATATCCGCGATCTTCAGAGAAAATATTCTTCAGCATTAGCGAAAATACCTTTTTTTTACTGATTGTTGGTGTGCAAATACGTCCATTCTATTTTGTACGGCAGATATTTACATGATATTATTTAGGTGTAAATTCTCTCCTTACAGAACCCTTGGTTCTCAACAAAACTCAAAACTCTTCTCGCACGACCCGGCTCGGATTAGAAAACGAAATACCTACTTATTTATTATCATCCGTTGTAGGTATATTGCGGATTGCTATCTTTGACTTTCACGTTGGAACGCGCGAGCCACCTTTGTTGGTTCCGCTGACAGTCTCTGTAATCGTTAAGCTCGAAACAAACGTTGTTTATTAAAGTATCGCGTCGAATCGTACCTACATTATTTTGGAATCATTTAATAAATTTTCATTTCGTGCATCCAAAAGTCTTTTCGTCGCCAGACAGTTCCGAGGAGGTAATTTAAATTGGAACTTGAATAGGTTTCCATGTTTCAACCTTTTAATCAAAAAGGAACACTAATTATGGCAATATCAACTCCATGGATAAATCCATACTTCAGGTCACGGTATAAGATTCTTCAGGTGATTTTGCGATTCGAATTGTTTGAATTAGACTTCT
Source organism: Aspidiotus rigidus (assembly GCA_035079385.1). Taxonomy (NCBI): domain Eukaryota; kingdom Metazoa; phylum Arthropoda; class Insecta; order Hemiptera; family Diaspididae; genus Aspidiotus; species Aspidiotus rigidus. The sequence goes on along the minus strand of JAVHKY010000048.1, from coordinate 2,029,438 downwards.
TCAATTTTGTGCTTTAGGTATATCGCAGCATTTGCAGTCCAGAACAAGAGCTTCCTCTACTCCTTCAATAGTATATTTCATAACAAGGATCGAAGAGGATCGATTTCACGCCGCTTTGCGGAACGAGCGTTAATTGTGGGTGAGCTAATGTGAACGGATCTCATATGATAGTCCTTACCATTGACTATACATTAACCTTACGAAGTAATATATAGTCAATGTCCTTACCAGTCAATCAATGAAAAATCAACGTTCCAGTAGCCTACTCTGTCTACTCATTCACGTTTGGTGCACCACTTTACAGCCTATATTACCAATCTCTAAAAAAATTAATGCACAAAATTAATAGAACTTGAAGCAATTGATTTTGATGTAGGTAGTCAATATTTCCAGGTAGATGCTATCACCTACTTACCATTTGATATTTCACAGTATAATCTCTCTCTTCTAATTTACGGCTCATACAGAGATAAGTACTATAAATCCTGATAAATAAAGAATAAATACCTACTTTAATCTTTAACTAGCAAGACGGGGCGCGGCTCTCACGTTATCACGTATTTTAATCGTTAGACATTCATTTCTCCCTACTATTCGGAATTAAAAAATATACTTTTTTATTTTTTGGTACTTGTGTCATCTGAATTTTCAAATATTTCTTCATATTGCCTATCACTCATAACAAAACAAAAGAAGTAAGGAATTATCAATGGATAATTGGGATTTAAACCTGCACTAGAGCGCGCTACAAAATCACTCCTCTCTTTCTGCGCGCAGGCAAATATTTGAGTGATCACGTACGTTTTTATACGGGAAAACGGCAAGCTTTGATTTGTCGCGAGAGAGTAAAAAATCGATTTATCAAGTCGATTTGGAGAAAAATTAATTTTCTAATGATATTAGAATAAAATGTAGGACGTATATTTTCATAAAACACTCTTTAATTCTTGTAAAAAACGTTTACATTTTGCTGTCTCCTTATGGTTGCCGCTATGCGATCGCTCAAATTTTTCGCAGGGCTACCAACTTATGAAACGCCAAGTTTAAATCCCAATTGACAAAAGACAAAACAATTTTTTTTGGAAAACATGTAAATACAGGAATAATTTTTAATAACCTCGGTAAATAATGTAGATATTTATATTCTGAAAAATAATAACAATAAATTTTAAAAAAAAGTAGAAATTCTGTGGATAACTTTTCTCTGGACCTGTATTCAAAATTTTTATGCAAACTTTCCTTCGTTTTCAGTCTTCTACATCTATCTCCTCTAATTATCCATATCCTAATAATTGATTCTACGAGTCGTCCTCCTTTAATTTGCAAATGAATAGAAGAAAAATGTTTTGATTCTAAGATTAGTTGATTCATTGTTCAGTAACTCCATTAACTCACATTCGATGCATAGTGTTGCTAGGTCATCTAATCGGATTTCTGACATTATGTCGATCTTAGGAAATACTTTATGCGTTTAAAATAGGAGAAAGCACGTTCCGCTGAGCAGTTTGTAACGGCCATACATAAGAAGACTTGTAGAGCAATACTTATATTGGGAAACACCACCTCTAAATTATTCTTTCTGAGAAATGACAGTAAATTGGAGGCGTTGTAGGATAATTCTTTTTTTTCCTCCTCATCACAAGCACCTTCAATATAACTACGGAATGAAGATATTCTATGGAAAACGTTTCTTCGATATCATCAGCATAAAATTTTTGGAAATTATCTGCTTTCTGAGTGAGGTCCTCCGCGCTAACAGACTCGTCGCATATGTTGATGAGAAAGTTGAACCTTTCACAAATTGGCTCATATTTGGAACATCTTTTTTCCAACTTGTTTTTCAGTTGGTCCAGAACAGGATAGTAGACTTCAATTCTTAATTATTCTTGCCCTGAGAGAAAAACTTGATTTTTCCTACTTTCGCCAGGTCGAAGAGTTGGTTGGTCTCCGAAAACGTGAATTTTCTTTGTAATTTTCCTCTGTGTATTCAGCAGCTTTGTTTATAGAATTTTGAAACATTTTTTCTGTCCTTAATTCTGTTACAAAATTGGTCAAAGATTTTAAATGGTTGATAACAATTTGCAAATTGATCTTTACCGCTTGGAAACTTTTATTGATTTTATCAAAACGCTCCAATAATGCTGTCCACATAACAGCAATGAAAACTGACTCAAATTTACTCAAATTTTTTCTTAGACCGGCTGCTTTTCTTCGGTTTTCGGACTTTTCAAATGGATTCTCTTCTATTTCCTTCAATACCTTCATCATTTCTTTCCAACTATCTGTAAAAGCGGAGCATGAGTCATCTGTAATCAGTACATCGTGATATCATTCGTGGATTGTTCCAAGTTCTAACTCGTAAAAGTTTTTCTTTCTTCATCTTTACTTCGCATAATAACAACTTTTTTCAGGTCCTCGTTGCATTTTGTGAATCTGAAGTATCAGTAGGTCGTAGATTGTAGGAAATTAATTTTCTCATAACATTATCTTATCATTTCATGTATAAAATTCCAGTACTGTAAAATTTCGATCACAAGTTTCAGTAGGTACGTAGGTAATTAGGTGAATTTTTTTCTTCTTCTTTTTCTTTTTTTTCCCTTTCTTTCCTTTTTTTTTCTCCTCTTTTTTTTTTTTTTTTTCCTGCCGCCTTTTTGCCGCCCCTTAAAATTTGCCGCTCAACGCACGTGCGTGGTATGCGTGTAGGGTAATCTTCGACCATATACTGATGGACATGCCATACTGATAAGAACGTGAAGCCAAACAAATCGATTTTGAGAAGTGACGAAAAGTGGACCTTGATTACGAGCTTATTTCGAGCAAGAAAATGATGTTTCCAGTTTTTTTTAACGGAAATTAACAAGTAGACAACAATTATGCATAAATCACGTAAAAATCTTGGTCGATTTTGGTAAAAATGTGAAATTGAAAAAAAAACGCGAAGTGTTATTCTCATGATGATAACAAAGTGCCACTTTTTGGTGTTTCTCGTTTTCGATTTCTTATCAGTATGGCATGTCCATCAGTATATGGTCGAAGAGGGTAATACGGCACTGTATCGAGTTATCTTTAAATGAAGTAAAAACAAGCTATGTCGCGGGCGACATAGTATCAGGGTCGGCCTGTGTCGCGGATGCGAGCGACAGAGGGCGGCACCTGCCGTCAGAAGGTCAGAATCAGCTGATGAGCGGGAAAAGATTCCTGTCTCAACAAAAATACTTATAACCAATAAATTCAAAATCTTGTAACAAAGACAATAATGACGAATTGTATGAATCGAATTGAATGTATTCCAATTTTATTGTGAAATAATAATCCATTTATCAATTACAAATAATCTTTTCTCTTCACTGCCGCGACATGGTAGCAGAGTGTGTAAATCCGTAAACCGCTTCCACAATCCACATTCAATCCAATTACTCTACGCAGGTATACGATTCCATCTCCAATAACCAATCCATTCCATTATGGCGTTGGAAATCGAGCTGCAAAGATATCTCAGCACTATCACCAAATATCTCAATTCGGCGGACGAACTTATCGCATCTTCTGAGCCAGACCTAGAACAGATACAACTTCATTTACTGATATTCGAAAAATACCTACCAAAAATTGAACAATTTCGCGGGAAAAAGAAAGAAGAAACTAGTTTTGCTACAGATGCTGTACCTATAATCGACAGTGTTTTCATTACCCAAATCAAACTCGAACAACTGCAATTTAAACTCCAACCTGCACCTAAAAATATTGTACCTGTAGTTCCTCAACCTACAATAATCCAACCTCATTTATCAATTCCGCATCTCAAGTTGCAATCGTTCGATGGAACGAAACGGAGGACTTATCCAAGATTCGAAGAATCATTCGAAGCAATTTTTGATTCCGCGCCTTTAGACAACAAACAGAGATTTCTACGTCTTCAAACCTATATAACTGGCGAGGCGGCAAATTACATAACTCACTTACCAATCGAGGAAAGTAGTTACAAAAAAGCTTGGGACACCTTAGATCACGAATTTGACGATCCAACCACATTGATTGCTGAATTGTATCGTGACATACATAACACTAAACCAGCGAAGCAGGAAACACTCCAACTCAGACAAACTTTCAATTCAATCGAAGCCATATTGAAAGCATTAGAGCAATACGGCGAATCAATCGAGAACAATCTCTACCTACAAAATATAATCTTCCAAAAATTTCCGACGAACATCATTTTCAGTCTTTCAACGGAACAAGAGTTAACGTTACCGGCCTTTCGCAAGAAAATGGATCAATTAATACGAGTAAGAGAACGATACTCTGTTATGTCTACAAACATCAGTCAGTCCATTCCAACATCGAGATTCGATAATTCTACACCAAAGCCTGAAACAAATACCTTCAAACCGAAATCGGCGTCCACATCAGAGATGAAAGCTTCTGTACCGTCAGCTTCGTATCACAGACGAAACCAACCATACTGTGCATTTTGTCAAGGTGAGCATTATTCAGATCAATGTTCGTCATACCCTACTGCAACAGCCAGAAAAACACGTATAAACGGCAGCTGTTTTAATTGCCTCAACAAACACGAGTCAGGTAAATGCAGAAGAACGAAGAAATGCTATCATTGCCAACAACATCATCATAGCAGCTTGTGCTCGATAAAATTTCCAGAGAAACAAACTGAAAATCAAAATATCAACGAACCAAAAGCAACGGCATCCACAACGCAAACCTTACTTGTAGAAAAACCGAGCAAAACAGGAACATATCTAACTGCCTGCACGCGCATACGAAACCCGGAAACAGGTTCTTCAAAATACGTGCGCCTCGTATTCGACGGTGGCTGTCCTAGAACCTTACTGGAAGATGATATGGCGGACTTATTGCAATTAAAACGATCTAACACAGTAGAAATCCCTGTTAAAGGATTTTTAGATAGCCAACCAAAGAAACTACGTACCTCAACAGTCTCAATCGAATTGCCTGGAATACAGAGAACAATCAATGTTCAAACTGCACCCGAGATTGCAACAAATATATCCAGTATCGACCACAACGAATTCTTGAAGAGATATCCAGAATACTCACACATTAACTTCGCAGACGAAGGTAATGAATTGGTACCAACTATGTTGATAGGCGGAGACTATTACTTCACTTTCATGGCCAACGAACCAAAAATCACAGTAGAAGAAGATCTTCATCTAGTATCCAGTTCATTCGGATGGATGATATCTGGAATTCAAGGTAACAACATCGAACAACAATCGTACCTACTCACTACCTCAGCAGCAATTGAACAACTCGTATCACTTGATGTTGTTGGAATCAAAGACGCTTACCTTACGCAAGCTGATGAAGAGGAATACGCATTAAAACAATTCTACGAAAAAATCGAACTTATTGATAACCGTTATCACGTTGGTTGGCCATGGAAAATAAATCCGGAAACCCTTCCAAGCAATTATGGCATTTCCATCGGTCGACTGAGATCCTTGTATAAAAATCTACAAAATAAACCTGAATTATTGAAGGCATACGATAACATATTCAGAGAGCAAATAGAAACTGGAATCCTTGAAAACGCACATCACAAATATGATGAAGGTTCTTACTTACCTCACCACGGTGTATATCAACCTGAGAAATCAACGCCGATACGAATAGTATTTGCTGGTAATGCCAAACAGTCGAAAAATACTCTTTCGATCAATGAAGCGATATACAAAGGTCGACAATTACTTGAAGACCAGCTGGGGATAATTCTCAGATTTAGAAAACACAAAGTAACGATCATAGGAGATTTCGAAAAGGCTTACCTTCGCATAGGGTTAAAACAAGAAGATAGAAAATACGTAAAATGTTTATGGCTCAAAGATATATCGAAGCCACCTGAGACCGAAAATATACTGTGCTTACAATTTACGCGCATAGCCTTCGGTATTATTGCGTCTTCTTTCATTCTGCAGGCAACCATTCGTTACCACTTACAGAAATATGCAACACAGTATCCACTGCTAGCACACGACTTCTATGCTGATAATCTGATTACAGGAGCGCATTCCGAAGAACATGCGATCAAAATTGCATCGGATTCAATTGCAATGTTCGAAAAATGCTCCATGAACCTCAGGAGATGGTCGTCATCATCCCAGGAAGTACTTCAAACTATTCCTGAAATCAAAAGAGCGACAGAAAATCCCGTTACAGTCTTAGGACTAAAATGGAACACACAAACCGATAAAATATTTCTGGCTCTTCCAAAATTCATCGAAGTTGAGCCAACATTTCGGGTTGTATTACAAAACATCGCAAGATTGTACGATCCGCTTGGAATTTTTGCACCAATAACTCTAAAAGCAAAAATCTTCCTCCAATCCATTCGTGAATTTAAACTGAGTTATGATGAAAAGTTACCAGAGAACTTAGCAACAATCTGGAGAGAAAATCTCAATGATCTTCGTAGTACCTCTACACTGCAGTTATCACGACTAACTCCTATAACAGAAAGCACTGAATTTCACTGTTTTACTGACGCAAGTAAAAGAGGTTATGGTTTCGTCATCTACGTACGTGATCCTCTCACGAGAAACACGGAGTTCATCTTTGCAAAAGCTAAAGTAGCACCAGCACGAAGCCTAACAATACCAAAACTCGAGCTACTTGCCGCCACACTTGGCGCGCGTGCATTATGTTTTGTTAGAAAATCTCTCCATCTAGACGCTGAAAATCCAGCAATCCTATGGACCGACAGCAAGTGTACATTAGCACGCATTTACACATCCAAAATTCTACCTACATATGAAGAAAATCGTGTTCGTGAAATACGTACCACAAAAGTAGCATGTCGATATGTACCCGCAGAATTTAACGTAGCCGATCCAGCTTCTCGAGGCCAAACCTTCCAGGACTTCGAAAAATCTTCTTGGTTCACTGGTCCGAAATTTCTCAGCGGATCTCCAAATCAATGGCCAAAGCATGAACCCTCGCAGTACGCAAAACACGATTTGAAAACACAAGACGACAATGTGGAACCAGAAATCATCGCAGCATTACCTGTACAAGTTCAAGAACAAACTGACATTTGGTGTATGCTTCTAGAAAAATTTTCGGACTTCAATAAATTAATAAAAACGACATCATACGTACTCCGTTTTATTGCAGAGCGAGTGCCACAAATGACGAATTTTTTTCGAAACAATAAGAAGCGATCCGTATTACACAGCTCTACGATTCTGGATAAGAAGAATCCAACGACAGTATTTTTCGAATATCTACAAGGATTTACAGAACAATAAGAAAAATACGATAATTGATGGTCTACGTATTCGATTGGACTCAGAAGGAATCCTGAGATCTCATGGCAGATTCCAGTTTGCGAAAATCTCATTTCAAGAAAGATTACCCATTCTTCTACCCAAAGCGAGCGAAAGTAGATTTGTTCATTTGCTCATCCTACATTATCACCACCTGAATTTTCACACAGGAACAGATCAGACGTTGACCGCGATTCGCCGACGTTATTGGTTATTGCAAGGAAGGCGATCCGTGTATAATACGATACGCAAATGCGCACAATGTGCTCGATTTACATCTCGTTCGTATCAACAACCAAAAGAATCCGAATTACCTGAATTTCGCCTTTGTCCGAAAACACTTCCCTTCACTGCCGTTGGTATGGACACCCTCGGTCCAATAACAGTGGATGGGAGAAAAAACTACGTTTTGTTGGTGGTTTGCTTAGTCACGAGAGCCGTGACTCTGGAGCCTCTTCAGTCCCTAGAAACAAACGAATTAAACTTTGCTATGCGTCGTGTCAAGGCGCGACGGACAGCTCCGGACTTGTATTACACAGACAATGCTCCTCAATTCAAAATCATAGAGCAACTCACGAAGGAGAGTTCACACAAACCGATAAAATGGAAATATATTCCGGTTGGAGCAAGTTGGATGGGAGGAACGTATGAAAGGCTGGTGAGTAACGTAAAACAAGCCTTGGAGCGTACATTTCACAATAGAGCACTCACATCTCAACAGTTCCGAACAATTATTCTGGAAATAGAAGCGATGATAAATTCACGTCCAATCACTTATGTTCAATCCGAAGACAACCTGAAACCGCTAACACCAAATGATTTTCTGCAAGCAAAATTTATAAATGAGAATTACCCAACGGTATCCGACACCGACGATATTAGTCGCAAGACTTTGTTGTCATTCATTCGTCAAAGTCAAGCAATACTTGATGTCTTTTGGAGAAGATGGGCAACTATTTACCTGCAGGAACTGAGAGAACGTCATAACCACGACCAGCGGAAAAATGGTGAACGATCGACGCAACTAAAGCCAAAAGTAGGAGACTTTGTAATACTATATGAAGCACTCAAGAAAAGAAACACCTGGCCGCTCGCGATCATCATAGCGCTCAATGAAAGCCAGGATGGGAAAATACGGTCGGCGCAAGTAAAGGTAGCATCCGGTGCTACTTTAGAACGCCCGCTAAAGCATCTCTATCCTATCGGCATATACCAGGAAGAATCGCAATCACAACCTCAATCAATCCAAAATGACGACGACTACGATATTGTAGAAGTTGAAGAAGAAATACAGGAATCCTCTCAATAAGGGAATTAGCTCCTTAAAATCATAATCTAGAAGAAATTTGTAAATAACTTTCAGTTTCAACAGAACAAACATTGTAAAATAATTTTTTTTTTTTTTTTTTTGCTTTTGCTTGCTCCCGAGTGTCGCGGATGCGAGCGACAGAGGGCGGCACCTGCCGTCAGAAGGTCAGAATCAGCTGATGAGCGGGAAAAGATTCCTGTCTCAACAAAAATACTTATAACCAATAAATTCAAAATCTTGTAACAAAGACAATAATGACGAATTGTATGAATCGAATTGAATGTATTCCAATTTTATTGTGAAATAATAATCCATATTTATCAATTACAAATAATCTTTTCTCTTCACTGCCGCGACAGCCTGAATCAGATTATAATATTAATTTTTCTTTATTTCAGTCAAGAGAGACTCGTCAAAAATCCAATAAATTTTTCTGATCGTTGTTTGTTTCACTAAAAAGCCCAAAATTGAAATACTTCTGCTATATAGTTTATTGTCAGCGGTAGAGTGCGCTCCTGTCTGTATTTCACTATTTGGCTTTCAGCCTCGTCCACGGTAGACAAGAACCAGAGGACAAGCACAGCGATATTCTTAGTATTCTATGAAGAAGTATCTTTATTCGGACCACAGAGTAAACAGAGGTCGTCTGAACGCGCTCGAGACACGGGCATCATCCAAATTCGTAGTTTAGGGTTCGCCTAACGCAGTTGACCGAGCGGTGAATCTGCAACACTCAACAATTTGCGTTGTGTACAGCTGTATGCAGAGCTTGACGCGCACTCAACGCGTTAGGCGAACCTAAACTACGAATTTGGATGATGCCCGTATTCATCAACGTTATGAGCATAGCGAAGACGACCTCTGTTTACTCTGTGATTCGGACCTAGCAACGGAGTGGCTGACACCTCGCGGCAGTTCTTAGAACTTGGGTTTCAACACACCACTACAAACATACATACGCACGATGCTATTATCAAGGTTAGGATGAAATTCCCAATTTTGCATGAGAGTTCTGTATAATTGCTTCATAACTTTATTCAAATTCTTTCAATTCTTATGAAATATAACTCATTTGAAAGAAAATTTTCGACACCACAAACATATCCCTGAAGTTCTTCTCATACGTACAATATTTTCCGAGAAAAAAGTATCGAACGTGTTTCTTCGTAGTATTTTTGATTTTCATCCTAACGTTGATAAGGCGCGACGCTAGCGCGCGACGGGTCTGCTAGGTCCGAATAACAACAAGGTGTTCCTTGTAAATTACAGAACGAATAATATAAAGACTTATATCTTATTAAAAGGATGGTTTAAATATATCTGACATGGTATACCATTGGTAAGTTAAACCAAGTGTTATATATTCAACAAACATTGAATTTTTTTTTAATATCCCATGTTAACTCAAGGAAGACCAAGGCGGCGTGCGCGCCTCTTGGCTTCGGCGCCAATAACCGGCAAAACTTAACTCTAAAAAGAGAACTTAACTCTGAAAAGAGAACTTAACTCTGAAAAGAGAACCTAACTCTGAAAAGAGAAAACTTAATTCCGAAAGGAGGAACTCAACTATAACTCATATCGAGATTTATATTAAAAGGAAAATTAATGGTACTTATTACGAATATATAACCTATCGAACTACCGGTGCATTAGTCAATGGTGACAATGGAGGATCAGTCCGTAGGCACGCGAAAGCAGTTTTTAGTTCGCTAGTTCGCTAGACTGTTAGTAACTCTACGGGGCGATGGATACTGGTAAGAAAATTAGTTCTCCGAGGACGTGAGGCACTAGCTGGACTGATCACACAGCTTGATGTCTCGCGATAGTACGAAACTAGCCATTATCCGCAGCTGAAAACAGTACGGAGGTAGCTTCAGATTGGGACTCCGAGAAAACTCTGATCCGGGACCGTTCACCTGATTATTTTAACATCCTTGATCCAGTCTTAACTGGCGCCTGATGGGTGACGATTCTGAAGGTGAGAAGCTCTGAGACTGTCACAAAGTACGAGTGAAACATCAACCGGAGCTCTCGTTGTTGAAGATAATAAGTAGACGCGGACTAGGTGAGGTGGATCAAGTAGGAGGTGTTTATCTTATACATTCAATAAAAAGTCACGTCTCTATTATGTTGTAAATCGTACTCCGGTGATGTACGTAGTAAAGCATGGATTGTACAATCTTCTTAGTCTCGAGCCGAACCTTTTTGTTCACTGTTTTTGGGTTCGCAAAAACATTAAAATTCTCGGTGATATCTCGCACAGCAAATGTTCACTGCTGCGAGCCAATACTAAAATAAACAGTATCTAACTGAATATCTAATTATAATCTAACCTGTAATGTACTTATCTAAATTTCCACCAATCAAAACAAACAGTATCAAACTGAATTAAATAAAATAATCACTTGTAATAATCAATAAATCCATGTACCTACAAATACAAAAATCACCTAAAAATAGAAACAATTAATATTAAGCATTACTTCACATTAAACTAATTAAATTCTGACGAATCTCGTAAAATTGAATAAACCTATCTATATGGGATGCGCAAACGATAGCGCACTCGAGATTAAATTTATTGGCGAAGTCCACATGGTTAATCCTACCACAAAGGGATTTATAAAACTAACCCAAGTTCGGTATGCGAAAGCATGCCCTGTTAATCTTATGTCTGAAAGGCAACTGTGTAATAAAATCATATTCATCACTCTCGGTAACGAGAAACATTTAATCGAAAAATCTACAGGCAGGCTATTACATGTCGCGAAATCAGATGGACGTTTCTGGATTGCGAGCATGTTACCCTTCAATAAAAACACATCAAAAATTGTAAAACGAAAATATAATAAAAATAAGCACATATATAAAGACGAAGTCATAAATAAAATATTAGATAATCATACAAATAAAATTCGAAATCAGCTAAATGCTATCTCTCAAAAACCAGCTACTACTGTAGGAGTAATAACCAATCCGGGAAGAGATTCCGCAATCCCAACGCTAACCACAAATAATTCGGGAGGAGCCTTACCTGAAATTAAAATATCAAAAATCAATAAATTGCCCTTTATGAAAGCAAAAGATAAAACAGTTAGAAATAAAAACTCAGATATCCCTATTGATAACATATTGCAACAAATTAAATTGGATTCAGAAATGAACTCCGCAGACTTAATAAATATCTCCAACAAACGTGTACAACGACGTTTAAAAGAAACTGAGGGACTTTTATGGCACTACCGTCTTAATCACGCCTCGTATTCACAAATGGCTCTCATGAAATTAGATATGCCAGAACTTAAAAATGTTTTTCTACACGACGATATTAAAAATTGCTTACATTGTAAATTAGCTAAGGCAAAGAAATTACCATTTAAATCAATTCGCACGCGAGCCACTAGAATTCTCGAAGTAATACATTCCGATTCAGCAGGTCCTGTAACCCCATGCTCCTTTCGAGTTGGTCATCGATACTTCATTACGTTCACGGACGATTTTTCACGATATGCCGAAGCATATTCAATCTATATGATAAAACACAAGCTCACATCGCATTTCAAAAATTACGTGAACTATTGTCGTTCGATTATCAACCTATCAAAACATTACAAAATGCAAAGTCAAAAATCCCAATTAAATGCGAAAACGGGAAAATTCACGTAGATAATGGGTTAGAATACAGGACCCAAGCCTTCAAAGATTTACTTACTCGTGAGGGAATAGTATATGATCCATGCCTTCCGTACACCGCACCTCACAATGCTGTGTCGGAACGCCTAAACTTAGAAATCGAACAGAAAGTCTCAGCAAATCTATCTAGCGCAGGCATGCCCAACAGTTTCTGGGGCATATGCTTAGAATACGTCATGTACGTACATAATCGCTTAGCAAATAAATCTCTGGGTGGTCTTACCCCCTTTCAAAAATTGACCGGTCGAAAACCGAAAATAAAGAATTTTCGCAGATTTGGCTCCCTTGCAGTAATAACAAAAACTAAAACTACGAAAAAGAAACAACATAAATTTGGTAGACGCGGTGAACTTGGTTTCTTAATTGGAATGAAGAGCACCGGCTACAAAATTTTAATGCATAAGGACTATCGAATAGTTAGTACTAAACATGTTACATTTGATGAATCGAAAGTCTATGGCGACTATGTAGGCACGAACGCTACACGCATCCTACCTCTAAAGATATCCGAAGATCGAATCTGTGATTGTTGTACCCACTCCGATGACATACAAGTTGACACGGACAAGGTTCTGAATCCACCATCTGATGACGAACCAATGGACACAGATCACGAATCAATTCACGAACCAGACGATGAACAAGAACCATTAGAAAGTACATTTGTACCCCAGTACGATCCCCCTCTCACCAGGCAACGATTTCTGAGAAATAAACAAAATAGTGACGATTACGATATTATCTCGATCCAAGTAACAGAGGAGGAAGACTCTGACTCCGCCTTAATCACTAACGATACATCTAACCTATTCGAACCTAAAACCTATAAACAAGCAACTACATGTGAAGAAAGGGATAAATGGCATCAAGCAATGAAGGACGAATTCAATTCATTACTCCAAAACAATACTTGGACTGTTCTCCCAAAAGATAAATTACCAGAAGATGCCTCAGTGGTTACCTGCCGATGGCTATATAAAAATCAAATAAAACCAACTGGTGTTCGTAGGAAAGCTCGAGTCATTACTCAAGGCTTTAAAGATTCAACCAACTATTCACAATCTGCTTTATATGCTCCAGTCTCGTGTATTTCAGACATACGATTAATAATACTTTTCGCTAACCAAAAAGACTTAGACTTACGACAACTAGAAGTTACAACAGCGTTTCTTAATGGAACACTGGAATCAGAAATCTACATGAAAATGCCACCTGGTCTGTCGGACTATTTAAATAAGCCAGAAAACAATTCGATAACTCACATGTTAAAACTAAACAAAGCAATTTACGGCCTAAAAATCTCACCCAAACGTTGGTTCATAAAAATTACAGCCGTACTAAAAAATCTTGGACTTAGTCAAAGCGAACTTCGCCCATGTATATTCTACTGGAAACAGAAACATAAATTGTTGATTCTTTTAATATACGTCGACGATCTGTTGATTGCCTCGAATGATAAACAGAAAACCGACCAAATAGTAGAAGGACTAAAACAACAGTTTACCATCACAGATCTCGGCGAACCCAAAAAGTACTTAGGTATAGAAATAGTTCGCGATAGACCGAACAGAACAATTAAATTGCATCAGGAAACCTGGACACGGGAAACTCTATCAAGTTTCGATCTAGGGAAAATAAGACGAACTATTAAAACACCCATGCTGTCAAACGATGCTATTCATAAACTAGAAGTTAATCCTAAAGGTAAAAATAAAAATAAGAAACTAGTCACGTCACGAAAGTCTAAAATAAATATTAATTCGAAAAATTTTAATCCCAAACATTACCCTTATAAGAGCGGAATAGGCGCAACACTATATCTGAATACTACAACTCGTCCAGACTTATCTTACGCGGTTAATAATTTAGGGAGGAGACAGTGTGCTTATTCGTATAATGATTGGAAGTCACTTCAACGTCTCATGCGATATATATTATCTACTGCCGATTTAGGTATACCTATACGTATAATCCTGAATTGGAAAACAATTTCGAAATTTACGTAGATGCTTCGCTAGGTACAAATAACGAACTTGGTAGATCCACAACAGGGTATGCCATCTTTATCGCTACAAATCTCATTGATTGGAAAACGCAACTTCAAAAGCACATTGCGCTTTCATCAGCAGAAGCTGAATATGTTGCTCTCAGCCGTGTCTGCAGAGAAATTGTATCCATTCAAGCACTTGCGAAAGAACTTTTTAACTTTTCAGCTAAACCAATAGTGTTTGAAGACAATCGAGCAGCAATCAAAATAGCTGAAACCGAAGAAGCTAAAACATTTAAACATATAGTGCAAGTGAAATATCATTATGTACGTAAACTATATAAGGACAAAATTATCAAAATTAAGTGGATACCAACTGCAGAACAGCTCGCAGACTTTTTCACGAAAGCGCAACCTGCTCCGGCGTTTATTGCAAATAGAAATATTATAATGAATATATAATGAAAACAAACCAATAAGTATTAACTCATTTGTATGTTTACAGACGCATTCTCCTAATCAACGATGGGTAACTCCCAAGGATGTCTAAAATGGTCTCAAATTTAAACCCTGAAACAAGAAAAGTATTATAATTAAGGTTATTGTTTGAACGCGAAATTCATATTTTTAAAATCGCGAATAATTATTATTACTATTATTTTTCATTATCGATATCACGATACCGTTAGAAAATACGTAGCAGAAGTGCGTATACTCCAAATTACATAAAAAAAAAAAATAAAAAAAATAATAAGTTACTTACGTAGTTCGTTATCGAAATAAGAATGAAATAATGAACTTCAATTATAACAATTCATATTATTACCATATGTGTCAGTGTGATTTACTTAGATAGTTGAAGCCCAGACTCTGAAATCGGAAAAACCAGACACAAAGTATATTCGTGCTTAAAGGTTACTGGCCTAAAGTATTAGTGCAGGTATACTTATCTGAAGTTCAATATAGAAGAAGACTCGACTATTCGAACTTTTCACATCTGATCAACTCAAATTAAAATTCAGTTTCCTTATTTTCCTATGATGACACAAGTTGAGAAAAGTTCCCGAACTTGCCCATAGAACAATTAAAATATGCGACAGTGCCCACGGGAGGAGTGTCAGCGGTAGAGTGCGCTCCTGTCTGTATTTCACTATTTGGCTTTCAGCCTCGTCCACGGTAGACAAGAACCAGAGGACAAGCACAGCGATATTCTTAGTATTCTATGAAGAAGTATCTTTATAACACGGTATAAGATGAAGAGGTAATGACACAACGCTAAAATCGTGTCCGCAGTTTTGAAGTTGTACGTACAAACTTCCGCTAGGTTTGCAGCGAACACTCGGGCTG
This sequence comes from Aspidiotus rigidus, assembly GCA_035079385.1. Lineage (NCBI taxonomy): Eukaryota > Metazoa > Arthropoda > Insecta > Hemiptera > Diaspididae > Aspidiotus > Aspidiotus rigidus. The sequence goes on along the minus strand of JAVHKY010000048.1, from coordinate 2,013,798 downwards.
TTTCCCTGTTCCTTCTACACCCCACCTGCGAGGAGACGTTACCGTTGGTACCCTAGTATTGATGAAATTTCCATGGATTATAAAATATCCAAGAATTTACTTAGAAGGGTGATTCTTTCGAAATTTTATAGAGTAGATTTAATGGTATTTTTATGCCAAATATGAAATGCATCGGCTGATTCCTGATCCTGCAATAAATTTTTGAAAGTAGCGGCGTTCCCATAAGACTCTGTACATTACCCATCACTTTCATCACGAGCGCTGCGCTCGGAATGTTCAGAACTACTTCAAAATCACGGACAGCGTTTACCCATGTTTACCACAGTCAGAATACGTTCGTGTCACTACCTCTTCATCTTATACCGTGCTTTATAACAACAACCTGTTCCTTGTAAATTACAGAACGGATAATATAAAGACTTATATCTTATTAAAAGGATGGTTTAAATATATCTGATATTTATACTTTTTGCTTTTCCAACATTTGCTTTGCTTTTCACTTCCAAAAAATGTCACCGCTTTTCGCTTCAAACTTTTCGCTTTTCAGTTAATTTCCATCTCAGATATCTTAATAACTTCTTATCCTCGAAAAATCTAGTTGTTAATATTTTGAAGTTCCACAATTTGAAAATACTTCCAAGTCCACAGTTGAAAATATTTCAAAGTCCAACAGTTGAAAATATTCCTTTCAAAGTCCAACAGTTGAAAATATTTCCAAGTCCAAGAATTAAAAATGAAAAACTTTATTACAAGTCCGAGAAGTATGAAAATATTTCAAAGTCCAACAATTGGAGAATAATTCCAAGTCCAACAGTTTAAAATATTTTCAAGTCCAAGAAGTACAAAGAGTCCCTCGCCATCATTCTTACTCGCCTCTTACTCCGAGTATAGCAGTAAACCGACGGGTTACCCCATCTCGGTTACATAAACTTGCGGATGAAACGACAGAGTGAGACAATCAAAACGCAATATCGCATAAAAATAACCACACCTTACTGCATCGTGGACAGGCCGTGACGCGAGCGTCTGAACTTACCCCAAGAAAGAAAGAAAGAAAGAAACAAGCACCCCACTATCACAAACTTCATTTGTCTACTCAAAACCCAACAATGTAATTATCATACCACCTTTGCAGTCAACTTCAAAGTACTTAGAACTAATAAGTATAAATTGAAATTCAAAATTGAATTGCGGATCACAAAGCTGGGATACCGCATTTGCGATTCATGGTCACCTTTCAAGTCATTCTGTTCTGTACGTTTTTATTCGCGCAATTATTCATTTCAGTTTCCTGTGGGTCCATGGAAAAGTTTGTGCTCCTCAGTTCACATTAAGTAATCATATTTCATTGATCATATTTTATTGAATACAACTAACCAACTTCCACTTGAGTACAAACTCATTTCGTGAAAGAAACAAACGCCCAACAACTAGGCATTCCATCAAAACAAAATTTTTGGATTCCAATACATATTCGTATACATTGCAAAATATTGATTTAAGATGATATTTGCGGCTTCTAACACCAGGCGTAAGAACCGGCACTAGAAACTAAATGTACCTTGCAAGTTGAAATAATAAAATTTCGATAATTATTCATCCAAACTGTTCATCATACCTCATATACTTTCCACTCAGGTACTCACGTTCTATCGAATAGAACTACTAACTCAGATTGGAGACTAGAATCATTGTAATTAGATACCGATTTTATGATCAAGATACTCAACAATCATTCACTTTAGATTTTGGTCTAAGTACCGCTGCACCATTCACATTGTTTGGACCAATTTCAGGGAATTCACATTTGATTACTCTATCTATATTCTTTTCCATCGCAATTAAGACGTTTGGTTCCATTCGTAGTCAATCTTTTCAATTTGCGAACGTTCGATAATAAAGACAAGACGCTACTATTTTTATTGTTTCATTCCTTCTCGTCATCGTAACGAATTAATCAGCAGCGGCTAATTAATCAATAATAATCATAAATAAACTAACTGTTCCCAGATGAGAGCCTAACATTAATTCAGAACTCGTAATATTATTTACAACTCTCGTTATCAACGCACAAAAAAGCTTGAAAGTTTCAATTGTTAATAACGACAGTTCCGAATAATATTACGAGTTCTGATTCAATGTAAATCTGTATCAAACTATCACCTAACACAAAGTCATATATATTACTAACGTAACAAGTTGTGCATCTTCCTATATACGCAATGAATACAAAAAAATGTAACGAAATTTATCACTATACGCGCGCAGCGTCGCATTGCTTATGCTCTTATGGGAGAAATACACGTAAAAAGTATGTTTAGAAACTGCGTGTTATCTCCAAAAATCGATCGACACCTACCTATTTTTTCTTTTGAATATTAAAGACGAGGCTTCCAGCTTTTTTTTAAGCCATACATGAATATAAACGGTTCATTAGAATTTTAGAAATTAAAATTTGAAAAATACCTTTTCTCCATTGTCAGCCAGCTATTTCCAAAAAACTCGTGAGCAATGCTACGCCAGCGCTCAACATTCATGGTCCGTGGCAACAACATGAAACTGCGCGAGTTACTCAACTTGGTGTTCTACGACTTTGACCTAACACTTCGAAAGAATTCAGAACAATTGATTCATTTTGCGGATCATAATTAGTCGCCTCGGAATCAACCTACATTCTTGTATATTTACGCGTGTTTCTTCTGTGTGAAGCATACCCTTAATCCTTAACCAATGATAGGTTCATGAAAAACGTTTGTGCTCGTTTCAACCAAGGTTTATAAAATGAGTAGGTGTGATCACTTAGGTAGTAAATAGAACGCAACCAGCATACCCTATCTAATTACATGGATTTTAGATTTTCTAAGAGAAACTCCCAACATAGGTGTCACCTAATAGAAAATTACACGGGGAACAAATTTACCTCTCTTCAATTTTTTGATTAAGTCGATAGTTTTTGTGTATTTTATTTTTTTCGAAATTGATCCATAAGCGCTATGTACAACCTACATTCCCGTGACGTCATTGAAACGTTGACTGCGCCTGACTACTACGCTAAGTGATCACACCTCTCTATTTTATACGCCTTGGTTTAACATTATAAATACAGATTCGAGTCTTCAATGAATAATTACAAGAATTCACATTTGATTACTCTATATATTCTTTTCCATCGCAATTAGGATGTTTGGTTCCATTCGTAGTCGATCTTTTCAATTTGAGAACGTTCGATAATAAAGACAAGACGCTACTATTTTTATTGTTTCATTCCTTCTCGTCATCACAACGAATAACTCAGCAGCGGCTAGCTAATTAATCAATAATAATCATAAATAAACTAACTGTTCCCAGATGAGAACGAAAATAAATTTATAATTTGAATCAAATTTATTAATACGCTGATGAATGCAAACACACAATCCAAGATAGGAGCAAAACGCAATGATGCAATGATGAGTAATTCACACGAAGAACTAAAGACACGAAACTACACAGCATACGGCTCACTTGACCATGACGTCAGCGTCTTAACTCAGACGAAGAAGAAAGAAAGTGATTACAATATGGTCGGCTTCCGCGACGCGAGCCGACCCTAAAAACGTGTTTTCTCCATAATTATACGCAATGTACGAGAATGGCCTACGGAACGTCACGTCATCGTTGTTTTTACGTTCAGTGTCCAGGCCTTCTCTTTAGGTGGTATTGGAGCTCATAAGGCGCTAGCCAACAACTTGAGGCGCTATAAACAACTTACTGATAACGTCGCTTACCTATTGTGTCCGCGGTCTATTTTGCTTGATGGTTTAATGGTAAACCTACAGGAAAGTAATGGTTGGTTGAAGTTTGTGTGAAAATAATCAATCTATCGTAAATTTGATGATGGGAACGGACACTACCCCTGACTTATCTCTTATTTCAATGAAGGATACTTTCCGAATTCTAGTAGCCACGGATATCCACCTAGGTTATGCTGAAAATGATCCAGAAAGACGTAAATAACGAAATTTCTTCTCAAAAGATCATAGTGTGAGTGCTTTTAAAATTAATTATATGTTTCATACTCCTTAGGTGAAGACAGTTTCAATACGTTTGAAGAAATTTTACGATTGGCTAGGACTCACGCTGTGGATTTCATCCTCCTTGGTGGAGATCTTTTTCACGAAAATAAACCTTCGGCGTATTGTTTACATAGATGTATATCATTAATACGTCAGTACTGTTTAGGAGATAAGTAAGTCATCAACAATACAGATCGCAGAAAGAATTCAAAATATTCACTTCACTGTGGTTGACTTATTACAGACCAATCGAAATAGAATTTTTGAGCGATCAAAGTGTCAATTTCAATCACGGTTCCCAGTCAATCGTGAACTACGACGATCCGAATCTCAATATTTCCATTCCTATATTTTCGATTCATGGGAACCATGATGATCCAAACGGATTAAAACAGTTGAGTTCGTTAGACATCCTCAGTACATCCGGTCTGGTCAATTATTTTGGAAAGTGGACTGATTTAAAGGAAGTCAAAATTTTACCAATATTACTTCAGAAAGGCCAAAGCAAAATAGCGCTTTATGGTCTGAGCCATATCAAAGACGAGCGGTTATCAAGATTATTTAGAGACAAAAATGTAAGTTCATTTTATATCTTCAATTTTACACGTGACGCTTCAATATATGTGTGAACCAGTCTTATTATTTGTCCTAGGTTCATATGTTTTGTCCCAGTGAACACGCCACCGAATGGTTCAATTTATTTGTATGCCATCAAAACCGGATGGAACGAGGATTAATGAAATATGTACCAGAAGAAGCTCTTCCAAAATTCTTGGATCTTGTTATCTGGGGTCACGAACACGAGTGTCGGATCGTTGAGGAGTGGAATCCAAATCAAGGATTCTACGTCAGCCAGCCTGGTCTCGTTTATTATTGAATGATAAATTTCTTTCAAGAATTGTATTTCAACCTTGAATTCTGTTAATAGGCAGTTCCATAGCCACATCTTTGAGCGAGGGTGAAGCGAAAGATAAGTTTGTGGGTTTGTTGCAAGTTTGTCAGAAGAAATTTCATTTGACGCCTCTGAAATTAGAAACTGTGAGACCTTTCATTTTTCAATCGTTGAATCTTTCGCAATGCACCCTACCAGTTATGGATTCAACATCGAATAGCGTAAGCTCTTTGAAACCTCTTATCGATTTGTATCATCTTTTCCTGCAACTTCTATCTTTTCCAGGTACAAAAATATCTAGAAAATCGCTTAGAATTTTGGCTAGAACAAGTGAAAACTCAACTTACTGGCAATGAACTACAACCCGTACTTCCACTTGTTCGAATACGCGTCGCATACAACGACGAAGCTCAATGTTTTAATACAATTAGGTTTGGACAGAAATTTCAATCAAAAGTGGCAAATCTTGGAGATATGATTTTGTTGAAGAAAGACAAACCGGAGCGGAAAGTGAGAAACGACATTTCGTACGATGGAGATAAAGAAAATATGGTGGAGTTTTTACAGAATGAAGAGGTAAGTTGTGCTTTTGAAGCGTTTGGGCCGTATTTCTTAAAATTACGAGCATTTTTTTATCGTCAGGGGAGACCGCTTTAGGCCCAGGTTTCTTCAACAGATACAAGATTTATGTCATTGAACCAAGTTATGGAATAAATTCTGGGGAATGATTATCTTATACGAATACGTGTACCCACCGAACCACTAATTTGCTTGTGATTCCTTTATCGTTCAGTGTAGAAGATGTATTGTAACACCTGTCGAGTGGCGTTGAGGTGCTCAGAATTGTATAATTGTACTAAAAAATCCAAAAATATTTTCCTCTTCTTTAAATGTTTCACAAATATATCTTGATTTACAATTATGATAAGTACACCAATTTATGTCCGAATCGAATTCTCATCAGATTACGGATCTATGGGAAATCAAGATGAACTTACTTATGCAAAAATATTTTGATGAGGTTGCCACTCGAAAACTTCAGATATTTTCGATCAAAAGTATTAGTGATGCAGCAGCCCGATTTGTTGACAAATCTGACAAAGATAGCATCAAGATAATTATCGAGTATGTTTAAATGATAAAAAAAAAAATTCCTTCTAGGTTTTCTATCCTCTAAAATGTCTCTAATTTTATTCAGCCACCAAATGAGAAAAATTGAACAACATTTGTGCGAGAAAGAAGTAGACGTTGATTACATAGACGAAGAGATCGAAAGGTACAGACAAGAACGAATGCAGAATTCGTCAAACGAAGCAGCTGAGGTAATAGAGTGACTTATGTTCTTGAACTATTTCAATATTTAAATTCGTAAATTTGTTACTAATTTTAGTTCAAGAAAATGATGGAAGGTGTGCGTCCTCTTCCGAAAACAGAAGCGCGCCCTTTTGGTGAAATCAGTAACAGTGATAACAGTGACGATGGCGTAGAAGTTTCGATCACCCGAGGTCGTGCACGTAGTGATCGAAGTCGCGGGAGTCGTGCAGGACGAGGAAGAACCACAGCTGCTTCTCCTAGAACGACCAGTTCTCGTACCCGGAGTCGAGCTCGTGGCGGGCGAGTCGCCAATCGCGCAGTTCCAGTAAATATGGAATGTTTCTCTTATTAGTTTTCGTATTATTTTCTATATTCCGGGAAAGAATCGTGGAGTAATATAATATTGATTTTTTCGCTGATTCAATAGCCTGAATTTTTAGATTTTGAGAGTTAATAACATACAGTGGAACCTTCCCTAGTGAACACCTCTTGTCAGGACGGGAGACATTTCACCTCGTTTTTTAAACAAAATCCTCCAAGTAACGGAAACTTTTTTGAGCTTTTTCTCATGCTCACTTTTCCGATTTGAAAGAATAAAATAATTGGCATTTCATTGGTATCATTCCTAAAAAAAAGAAAAAAAAGTATTTAATTACTTATTAATGAAGAATTAAGCCAAGAGAAGTCTTAGTTAACGTTTGATCGAAAATAATACTTTGTACTCATCAAAATTAGTCATCAGATTGAAAGACTTAATGCTACGTGATGATATGCGAAGTAATTTCTCTCTTGAATATCATATTGGATCATGCAAACGAGCTTTCATTCTCTCGCAAAAACTGATGACTTTCCTAATACTTGGACACACGTAAATTCAATTCTATCTTTTCGTTCTGAATATCTAACAAATTTCAGACGACCGTGAGTGTCCATCTATGAGAGGTTGGGTTGCCTTGTATAATTTTGTGGAACTGAACCAAAAAAAGAAAGAAAAAATGAACCGGAAATACACGACAGAACAATTTTCTTGATATTTGATCGTATCATATCAGTTTCGATCTCGTTAGATTTTCATTATATACAAATGCTTTCGTTCTTTTACTTTCCAGTTTATCGTTTATCATCGTTGGGATTCTATAACGTACCCACCTACGGAATTCTAACAAGCATTTGTCACCCCGTCCTCGCCCCAAAAAAAACCTTGATCAGAATAATATTTTAGTTCTCTTAGAAACGTATCTTCTATTTTCAGACTAGTTCCATTGGAAATGGCGTTCAAACCACCATGCTGACTCATTTGAAATACGCTGACAGCGATTCGGATTGAATGTATCGAATTTTATGTTTGTTTGAACTTGAGTTTCGTATCGTTTTTGTCGGTGATTCCTCTTGAAGAAAAATACAATATTTGTTTCTTTGGTATACCTGCGTGTAATCACTTCGTGCTCTTTATCAAATCTATTTTACTTCTTTTTCGTAGCACGTAGTTTATTTAAATCATTTGAGCTTCGTTTCCGCGGCAAATGGCCGTTGAAATTTATGTACAACAAATAAATGTTATCCGCGATATTTAAACAAGTGAATTATCTTCATTGTTTACAATTTCTCAAGTTTCTAATCAAAAAGAATCAATTACCTTATTTACATCATCATGAACGTGAAAACACAGATCCATAATAAAAAACATTTGAATATTATGAATGTTTGAAGAAGATTCTAAGGACCGATAAATATGATGAGTCGAGATGTTTTCCTTGAGGTATACAACAGAATGACGAAATTCTTCAAGTGAGCTGTATTTTCGAATATCATCAACAAAGACTTTCACTAGCGCCGCTCAGCTCTTGCCATAATTTTTCAGTCATATTCGTGTCTGAAGTCTTGAATTTGAAATATTTCACATAAGTGGTTCTATCGTTGAATATTACTGGAGTAAATGACGCTAAGAATAACAATCGTGTTATACTAGAATGATTAAAAAATTCTATCGACTCCAACATAAAAGGATACAACCTTCGACAAAGCGTTCGTCACCAGTCAGAAACCATTTAACTTTCAATAAGTTCTTGTACGTATTCAATATTTTCCTGAAATGATTCATCAAAACAATCAAAAAATTACAATTTTCTCTTCAGCTTTACACATCTTTACTATGACTTACCTTTCTACGTCAATGGTGAAAGTACGCAGTCGGGTTTCCAAATCTACACAAGGTTCTCAAGTAATCATAAAGAAAATACTGGAAGCTTTGTGAAACAAATTCAGTCGTTCACTTACGTTTTATACAGTCTTCGTTATTTACATAAAGCAAAGGTAAGTCGCACTGTTTTTGTAGTGTTATGCACTCAGATAATTCAGGCTCTGGGTTAAAAGGTAGACCGACAAGATTCATAGCCGAAAATATTGGAACCGACAAAATGAATATTCGAACAGGTTGTTGATCGAAAATATTTTGTCCGACACTGTATAACTCTGTCTGAAAGTAAGACCGACAGTTCTGTAGGACTACAGATGTAGGACGAATTCAAATTTTTAGCCGACCGCAGAATATTCCATCCATTCTACAAACATAAGACTACAATAATGTTGGGCGATTAATCGATTATAATCGAGGAAACGATTTTTTTCCTTGAATCGATTCAAAGAAAACGATTAAAACGTGAAAAATCGAAAAAAAATCGATTTTCATCGATTTTTCGAAGAATTGCAAAAAAAATCGAAAATCGATTAATACAAAGAATCGATTTTCGCCCATCACCAAACTACAACTTACAAGCGCTCAGCGCTGAAGGTGGTAGCCTCTCAGCATCTGCCAGTAGCAGGGCCCTGGCTTAGACCATACAACAGATAGACCGAGCATCGGCCATATAAGCGTGTACAACGCGTTAAACGGAAGACATGATAAGAAAATAAGAGGGACTGGACCTCAATGAAGGCAACGCGGGTGAACGCGCGGAGCAGTGAAACGCACCGTACACCCCGCGCCGCTCATCAAACTTGTAAACAAGGTCCAGTCCCCATTATTTTCTTATTCTTATCATGTTCTCCGTTCAAAGATTCATTCCTATGCTCGGTCTATCTGTTGTATGGTCTAAGGGCCCTGGCCAGTAGTGCCAACTGTCACGGCGCACGGACGTGAGAGGTGAATGTCGTGACTCGTGATCGTGAATCGTTACCAATTATGTGTCGATGACGTATCAAACAGATGTTTATTTGTATTTGTAGTAAATACTTTTGGCGGGTAATACAGCTTAAGCCTAATGTAAGAATTCCAACAATGAGATTCCAAGATAATATAGATAGATTGTATTCCAAGATCCAATAATAAATCCAAAATCTAGTGTTAATATCATATTTTTTATAATTTATTTAAGTCTCTTGAAATCCATCAAGAAATGGTAGCAGAGCATTATTAACGATTCCACATTCTAAGCTTCGGCACAAATTTAATCCAAATTGTAGACTCCATTATTCCAATCTCGATTCCATACTCCAACATGTCAGCTAGCGCCGAATTGGACAGATACGTCCAAACGGTGCAAAGATACCTGAAAACGGCGGACTCGATAATTTCAGCCGAAGTTCCCGACGAAGAGCAAATCCAGCTGCATCTATCCATCTTTGAGAAGTACCTACCGAAAATCGAAAAATTTAGACCTGCACGTAATGCGAAAGATGAAGTGGATTTTGTAGAGAACGCGATTCCAACGCTGGATGAAACTTTTGTTCAGTTGGAACGCATAATCTGCAAAATAAAAAAGCAGTCCGCATCAGTAGATATACCTCAGAATCAACCAGCTGTTGTAAAGCAATCGAATACGTCCAACCTACCGCGAATGACAATCAAGACTTTTGATGGTTTGCAACGACAACAGTATCCTCGTTTCTTAGCTTCATTCAAGGCAATTTTTGAATCTGCTAATCTCAACAAGACCACAATGTTTCTAAGACTCTCTCAATATGTAACTGGGAAGGCTCTGAAACACATCCAGCATCTACCAGTTGAGGACGCAAGCTATGAAGAGGAAATCAACATCTTGAATAAGCAATAAGATGACAAAGATGCTCTCATAGCAGAATTATACAAAGAAATTCACATTTTACCACCCTTACACGAGGAGCCACAGATAAGGTCAGAAACCATTTTGATAAAGTTGAGTCGATACTCAAAGCTTTAGAGCAATATGGTGAAAATATCAATCGAAATGGGTACTTGCATAACCAGATATTTCAAAAATTTCCTGTAAACTTGATATTCACTATATCCTCGACAGAAAAGCTTACGTTACCAGATTTCCGAGAAAAAATGGATAAACTAATACGAATTCGAGAAAATCATATTGCTGCAGAAACATATATAGTTCAAAGATCAAATTCAGCGGTATCAGCGTTAACAATAAGTACTTCAACGAGCAGGAAGAAAAACCAGTCAGTAACTTGTTCCTTTTGTAAAGCCAATCATTTTTCAGATAAATGTGCTGTATATACAACTCACGAAGATCGAAAGAAAAGAATACCAAATCGATGTTTCGTCTGTTTGTACGATAACCATAAAACAGAGTTTTGCCACTCACCACGTAAATGTTTCTATTGTCGCGAAAAACATCACAGTAGCCTCTGTCCCACAACGTTTCCTCACACAGTAACCAATGAAAGGAAAATGAAAAATCCGACGGAACTGCAAATCTATTCGTGGATAACAAAGGTACATACCTGACAGTATCTGGAGTCCAAATACGAAATAAGGAAAACGGTATGATGATGAGCTGCAGAGCTATCATCGATCCTGGCTGTCCATCTACTCTATTAACTGAAATGAATACTGGTCTCCTTCAGCTTCAACGATCTCCTACGCAACAAGTGCCAGTAAAAGGATTCTTAGATGAAGAGCCAAAAATTCTAGAAACATCGAAAGTTAGTTTTGAAATACTTTTACCACAAACGAACGAAAGCAAGTTAATTGTAGCGAATACCACACCTTTCATTGCGAAAGAAATATACAGTATAACTCCACAAGAATTCCTTAGTTCATACTCAAAATACGAGCACATGAATTTCGCTAAAATAAATAATCATGAAGAACCTACTTTGTTAATCGGAGCAGATTATACATTTACCTTTTTAGCCGATGAACCCAAAATAACAGTTGATGAGGATCTGCATCTAGTTCATAGTAAATTCGGATGGATGGTTTCGGGTCCAGTATCGTCTCTCGGAGAAACCCATCCCCAAAGTTATTTCTTGACAACATCGTCAGCCTTAGATAAATCATGGAGTTTAGATACAGTGGGCATAAAAGATGTACACGTTACAGAAAATGAAGAACAAGCACCTAATCAGTTTTCTGAAACAATTTCTTTCGAGAACGGAAGATATAAAGTAGGATGGCCATGGAGAATTGATCCAGAAACTCTACCAACAAACTTCGGATTGTCACTGGGTCGATCGCGATCGTTCCATAAAAAACTAACAAGCCACGTCGCTCAAGTCTGCAATAATATCCCGAAGGAACAGTTGGAAAATGGTATAATTGAAGAAGTGAGTAACATCGAACGTCAATCTGAAACACATTACTTACCGCATCATTCTGTGCTGATACCTGAAAAACCAACACCAGTACGCATATTCCATGATAGTTCAGCTAAAACGAATCCAACGATGAAATCTCTAAATGAAGCAAGATATAAGGGCGTACATTTACTACAGATAGTCATGATTCTAATGTTTTTACTTGATCGCTATTACAGCCAACATCGAAAAAACTTACCATATGATATCCTCGAACGAAGAAGATCGCGACATGGTGCGTTTCATTTGGTTGAAAGATATCTCTAAACCACCCGAGCTGGAAAATATTCGAAACTTCCGATTCTGTCGTTTTCCGTTCGGAATAATCGCGTCACCCTCTGTTCTAGCAGCAATCAAACAATCTTACTGGATACTGCAAGGAAGAAGGTCAGTGTACTCTACGTCAAAATCATGTAAAAAATGTATTCGTTATTGTGCTAAACCATACAGACAACCGGACTTTTCCATTTTACCGGAGATCCGTCTATCGAAGCGTTCAGTTCCAGTTCAGTATGTCGGCATGGATACTAACCTAATCGATACAGAGGATGACTGTCAACCACTAAGACCAAATGACTTCCTCAGAACAAAATTTGAAGTCTCCAATATCACGGCAGCAGCAATCGCCAGGGACCTGATTCCAAGAAAAACTATTATATTGTTAAGAGGACAAGCAGAAAATTATCTGAGCATTCTGGAAAAAATGGGCTACGTCCTACCTTCAAGAACTCAGGGACCGATACTCCAGAGACCAGAAATATCCTAATCCTCGGACAGCGAGGCCTAACAAGTTTCAATTTCACTTTCTGTGTTGTGTGTTTTCACTTTTATTTCAATTCAACTAGAGGTCTATAAATTCAACATTCGATTTCATTTCACTCGTCTGATTATCTGTTAAGTCTCGTCCACACGAGAGGTTTTATGTGGAGAATGTGCGTGAGAATATGAAGTGGGCGGAGCTACAACCGAACGAAAACCGAACGTTGGGAGAAAATATGAAGAGAATGAGAAGTCGAGCATGTTTGACTTTTCCAGAGAATGTACGGGAGAATAGCCACTGTTTGTATTTTTTTTATCATTTTTATCACATTTCTTGTTTTGGCGGGAGAGAAATGATTTTCAATTTTAAATAGGCCTAAATCTTAGACCATACAACAGATAGACCGAGCATAGTAATGAATCTTTGAACGGAGAACATGATAAGAATACACATAAGAAAATAAGGGGGACTGGACCTTGTTTACAAGTTTGATGGGCGGCGCGGGTGTACGGTGCGTTTCACTGCTCCGCGCGTTCACCCGCGTTGCCTTCATTGAGGTCCAGTCCCCCTTATTTTCTTATCATGTCTTCCGTTCAACGCGTTGTACACGCTTATATGGCCGATGCTCGGTCTATCTGTTGTATGGTCTAAGGCCTAAATAAAAAGAATAAAAGTGTGTTTTCATTGTGTGACATGAACGCGGAAGGATCTGGCTTGTTTTGTTGTTAATAAAGTCGGACAAAATGTCATCAGTTAAGGTGAAGTATATTCTTTAATAATGACTTTGATATAGATACCTAAAAGAGACAAGATAGCTAACTCTCCATATGCGCTGTGTTAAAATCCGGTACCCGATTTTTGTCGAGCTAATTTATGTGCCGAGAGATAGCGCCACTGTATTGTAGGGCTAAGTTAACATTGCGCTCATGGACGTTTTTCAGTATTCATCAATTATCTCGGAAACCGTTTATTTTTACGAAAAAATGAAAAGAACAAAATTTATTCCCCTTGTAATTTCCTATCGTATGAGACCTATTTCATATTTTGAAAAAAAAAAAATTCAAAGTAGGTCTCATTTGATAGGAAATTACAAGGGGAATAAATTTTGTTCTCTTCATTTTTTCATAAAAGTGAACGGTTTCCGAGATAATTGATGAAAACTGAAAAACATCCATAAGCGCAATGTTAATTTAGCCCAAGAATACTGTGTCGCTGTGTTGGCGTGCGGTGGAACACTAGAACTAACGAAGTTAGCTATCTTGTCTCTTTTAGGTATCTATAGACTGTGATTATTATTGTCAACTTGAAGCAACTAGGAATAATTTTTTAATTTTCATACAATATGTTGATGATAGAAAACGAAGAAAAATGCCACGGGCAAGAAAAAGAAGGCGAGTTGGACGGCAGACCGGTTCGTGCTCTTTCTAAATGGATTGCGACCCTACAATCCATTGTGGGAAGTGACGCATGAGAAATATAAAGACTCGCAATTGAAACAGATACTTTGGAAAAAAGTGTCAAGACATTACATGCATTCGAAAAGGCAATGTTTACTACATAGGAGGAATGCTCAATTTTTGCGCACATTATTTACTTACCTTACTAGAATTGAAAATACATTTTAGCAAAGAACTGAAATTCATTCCATTCATATTCATTATTATTCAATCAAATCAATAATAATAAAAAAAAAGAAAAATAGTGAAAAAAATAATCCGCCTTCAACTGATAATTAATTTTGTTTACATACGGTTGGTTTTCTCCTCTATTTTCTCTCGTTCTTTCGATTCCACGTTTGTATGAATGAAGGGAATCTTGTTTACCACTGGGAGAATGTGAGCGTGCGCGCGCACGTTGCGCTGCAATTCTCTTTTACTTTCTCATGCTTCTGTTCTCTGGTGTGGACGAGGCTTTATATTATTATTATTATTATTATTATTATTATTATTTATCTATTCTATCTATTCTATTCTATTCTATTCTATTCTATTCTATTCTATTCTATTCTATTCTATTTTTATTTATTTATTTATTTTTTATTATTAAAAAGATTAAGGCCATGCTTTACCTATCTACTAACACAAAGACACACACTACCGTGGGAATAAAGAGAGGCGACAAAGAATACTAATTACAACCTGAATTCCTCATAAAAGTCGATGAAACTTGGTAGACTTGAAGTTGAACGTTTTTAGAACACTGTAAATTAGTTCATGATAACCAAATCATTTCCGTTTTTGCGATTCTACCGTGGGAAACATTACTCCTTGGAACTGATAACGTGCAAATGATCAATTTTTTCACTTGATCCTAGGGCAAATAAAGAATGAAACTAACGATCTTGAAATAATTTCCAGTCTTTATAAAGTCATATTTTAGTACTTTACAAACTTTCATGAGATTTGGAGCTAATTTCATGCAGTAATCAGTTTTCCAGAATATTTTCCCACGAAGTGTTTCAGGTTGCAGCGTTCCGTGTTTTTACAGTGTGTTTTAGATGTGTTAGTAGATAGGTAAAGCATGGCCTTAAAAAGATCTATCAGTTCGGACTTCTATTATCACCGCGTTATCTAAGGCGCCTTAGTTTTAGGACTACGCTGTATGGGACTTCCCAGGACGCGACCTACATTATGTAATCATCATAGCCTCCTCTTAGATTTAGTAGATCGATACTTTTCTTTCTCTTCCTTGCCATCAGTATTTCTTTTTTAGGGTCGGCCCGTCGTACGAGGCCGACCGTATTGTAATCCTATTTTTCTTCTTCTTATTTCTTCGTCTCAGTTCAGTCGCGCACGTCACATCACGGATGTCACCGTCGTCACGTTCAGTAGGCCACAACGCAGTATAAACTGCGGGTAAGGTTTGTTATCAATTATCATTATTGTTGCGTTTTGCGCACAGTTTTGCATTCTTTCAATTGAGTCAAAAATTACCTACCGTGTACCTGTTTAATTTGTCAATTTAGCCGTAATTATTCATTGAAGACTCGAATCTGTATTTATAATGTTGAAACGAGCACAAACGTTTTTCATGAACCTATCATTGGTTAAGCATTAAGGGTATGCTTCACACAGAAGAAACACGCGTAAATATACAAGAATGTAGGTTGATTCCGAGGCAACTAATTATGATCCGCAAAATGAACCAATTGTTCTGAATTCTTTCGAAGTGTTAGGTGATAGTTTGATACAGATTCACATTGAATCAGAACTAATACTTATTATTCGGAACTGTCGTTATTAACAATTGATAACGAGAGTTGTAAATAATATTACGAGTTCTGAATTAATGTTAGACTCTCATCTGGGAACAGTTAGTTTATTTATGATTATTATTGATTAATTAGCCGCTGCTGATTAATTCGTTACGATGACGAGATGGAATGAAACAATAAAAATAGTAGCGTCTTGTCTTTATTATCGAACGTTCGCAAATTGAAAAGATTGACTACGAATGGAACCAAACGTCTGAATTGCGATGGAAAAGAATATAGATAGAGTAATCAAATGTGAATTCTTGAAATTGGTCTAAACAATGTGAATGGTGCAGCGGTACTTAGACCAAAATCTAAAGTGAATGATTGTTGAGTATCCTGATCATAAAATCGGTATCTAATTACAATGATTCTAGTCTCCAATCTGAGTTTGTAGTTCTATTCGATAGAACGTAAGTACCTGAGTGGAAAGTATATGAGGTATGATGAACAGTTTGGATGAATAATTATCAAAATTTTATTATTCCACTTTGCAAGGTACATTTAGTTTCTAGTGCCGGTTCTTACGCCTGGTGTTAGAAGCCAAATATCATCTTAAATCAATATCTTGCAATGTATACAAATATGTATTGGAATCCAAAAATTTTGTTTTAATGGAATACCTAGTTGTTGGCAGTGCTGGTAAGCCGAAGCCGATGAACGGCTTAGCAGCAGCAGCAGCCAGGGTTTTTGAGCTAATTAAGCAGTTCATTAGCCTTTCATAGTTTTGGAAGAAAGCCAATTAGCAGATATCAGCCGTTCCTAAATGGCTGCTTTTCACTTTTTCTTTTTTTCAGCGTTTTTCATCCTCTTTCTATTTTTTGCTTTTTTCATTTTCACTCTCTCTGCAGGCGGTGGCATGGATGGGACATGATGGCGGACAGAAAAAAAAATCAAACCAAAGCGCTAAAGCCACAAGCGACAAGCCCGCATATCAAATCAACTTATCAAGTGTATACGAGGGAAAGGCGCTACCCCAGGGAAAGCCATTTACATGCACCGCAAATTTATTTAGATTATAAAATATTGAAGAATAGATCAGAAGAAATTCATGTTATTACACTCCAGAAAAAGTAAAAAACAAAGAGTATGCTGGTAAGAAGTGCAGGGCCAGGTAGCTGTCATAATTAATAAATTCATAATGATTTTATAATATTTTGTATTTTTCAGTCACAAGTCATGATTGACTATAATATTATAAACTCAAAATCATGTGAAAATTATATTCAATACTCCTTGCAAAATTTCATGTCAAGTTGACATACAACTCGCAAATTAAGCCGTTAGCCGTTCGCGAAAAACTTTAGGCAGCCATTAAAATTACAAAAAAGCTGATAAAAAGCCAATCAAAATCACAAACGGCTTTCAAGCTAATGGCAGCAGCTTAAGCCGATGGCGAACGGCTTACCACCCCTGGTTGTTGGGCGTTTGTTTCTTTCACAAAATGAATTTGTACTCAAGTGGAAGTTGGTTAGTTGTATTCAATAAAATATGATCAATGAAATATGATTACTTAATGTGAACTGAGGAGCACAAACTTTTCCATGGACCCACAGGAAACTGAAATGAATAATTGCGCGAATAAAAACGTACAGAACAGAATGACTTGAAAGGTGACCATGAATCGCAAATGCGGTATCCCAGCTTTGTGATCCGCAATTCAATTTTGAATTTCAATTTATACTTATTAGTTCTAAGTACTTTGAAGTTGACTGCAAAGGTGGTATGATAATTACATTGTTGGGTTTTGAGTAGACAAATGAAGTTTGTGATAGTGGGGTGCTTGTTTCTTTCTTTCTTTCTTTCTTGGGGTAAGTTCAGACGCTCGCGTCACGGCCTGTCCACGATGCAGTAAGGTGTGGTTATTTTTATGCGTTATTGCGTTTTGATTGTCTCATTCTGTCGTTTCATCCGCAAGTTTATGTAACCGAGATGGGGTAACCCGTCGGTTTACTGCCATACTCGGAGTAAGAGGCGAGTAAGAATGATGGCGAGGGACTCTTTGTACTTCTTGGACTTGAAAATATTTTAAACTGTTGGACTTGGAATTATTCTCCAATTGTTGGACTTTGAAATATTTTCATACTTCTCGGACTTGTAATAAAGTTTTTCATTTTTAATTCTTGGACTTGGAAATATTTTCAACTGTTGGACTTTGAAAGGAATATTTTCAACTGTTGGACTTTGAAATATTTTCAACTGTGGACTTGGAAGTATTTTCAAATTGTGGAACTTCAAAATATTAACAACTAGATTTTTCGAGGATAAGAAGTTATTAAGATATCTGAGATGGAAATTAACTGAAAAGCGAAAAGTTTGAAGCGAAAAACGGTGACATTTTTTGGAAGTGAAAAGCAAAGCAAATGTTGGAAAAGCAAAAAGTATAAACTATATAGCAGAAGTATTTCAATTTTGCGCTTTTTAGTGAAACAAACAACGATCAGAAAAATTTATTGGATTTTTGACGAGTCTTTCTTGACTGAAATAAAGAAAAATTAATATTATAATCTGATTCAGGCCGACCCTGATACTATGTCGCCCGCGACTTAGCTTGTTTCTATGTTAAATTATCAATGAAATCTGGGCTTGGAAGATTTCGACTACCTTTGTTTGTATTTCGTCTAGGTATTCCATGTACGCAATTCTATTTTCATATAATACAATAGGCAATTCTATTTTAATAATAATGGAAAATTCATAATTAATTCATAATTTTCTAATACTGTAGAAGATTTATCTTCGCAATCGTATTTCATTCATCCGGATATTCATTATTATCCAGTAAGTAGAACTACCTATCTTGTAGATTTGACTGCCTAATACTCTAGACTAGACTAGACTAGATTTTATATCGCTTTGTAAAAGCCTATGAATAGGGTACGCCATAGTATTTAAAGTAGTATTCCATCTTGTTTGAATAATATTGGTCCTGTTTTCAATCATTGTTTCAGATTGGATCGTAATCTGTTTGCATTAGCCTTTCATTATACTCGTTTATTGGAGGAAATGCAACTTTTATCATACTCCTAGAAGTTTATCCCAGGAATTTCAAACATTGAATGTTGGTTATACTCGGAGAAGTTATCCAAGGAATTGTAAATATTGAACATTGGTTATACTCGGAGAATTTCATCTGAGGAATTTCAAGCATTGTATCTTTTGGTTTACTTGGACACTTCTATCCGCGGCTGGCATTTCAGTGTTCTTTGATATTATAATGGAAGATCTTCCTAGAGAATTATTGTATTGTTCCGAAGAGAAGAAATATTATAAAAGTATCGATGTACCAGGAGATGGGAGTTGTTTATTTCATTTGTTTTCGCTCTGTTTATTTGGTAACTTGTCATATTCACAACATTTGTCTGTGAACATATGCATAATAATCAAGAGCAGTTATCGCACTATTTTGGTCTGAATATGGAGGAATTAATTATCGAATCAGGCGATTATCTGATCCGCAGGAATATGCTGATCATACTGAAATATGTGTTTTGTCGATAAGTCATAATATAGAGGTGTGGGTTTACCAAGAAACTTCATGTGGAATTATAAAACGAGTTTCTTGTGAAAATGAAGGTAATGAAGCGATAGTGAAATATATTTCGTTATTTGAAAATGATGAACATGAATTGAATTGTAATAGTTCTTTAGAGTCACCAACGGATCAGATGAATATCGATATTAGTCGTTCATCATTAGTGCATTTAGATCACTCTTACGTTACCAGTGATCAGTTTGGGTCACGTTCAGAGTTGTCACAACATTTGGTACCGTTAAATGTATATTTTCCCAATGTTTCAAAGGAGTCTTCGGTACCTTTATCAGAACCACCGAATGATCATATGGATATTGATGAGATCGTTAATTCGTTATTAGTAACTTTAGATCATCCTTATGTTATGAGTGATCATTTTGGATCAACTGCAGAACTGTCTTCAAATTTGGTCCATACAGATCTGTGTAACGTCACAAACGATTCTCTAACATCGGAACAGGGTGATGGAGGAAATACTGTACCTCATTATTTAGGTCCCATGAATAATGGATGTACTTATTGTCATGCGTTGTATTTCAACAGTGAAAGAACTGGCCACCAAAAAATATTTACCAAATGTTGTATGGGGGGCAAATACGTATTCGATTTCAATTTCAATGTACCTACCTAAGTTGATAAAAGAGTTATTATGTAATGACCATCGTTGTAGCAATAATTTCGTTGAAAATATCCGACAGTATAATTGAAGTTTGGCATTTGCATCATTTGGTGCGAGTGTAGCAGCTGGTAATGTTCCTGGTGGTGCTTATTGCTTCAATGTTCAAGGGGTTATTCATCATTTGAGCAGTAATTTGCGGGAAGAGGAACATACTCGACGGAAATATTCGCAATTGTATTTTATTGATTCAGAATTAGCTAATGAATGTAGGAAAACAAGATACTCTCGATGTTTGCCGGAATTATTCACTGAATTAGATACATTATTAAGGGAAGAAAATATTCATGCTACAACACTTCTGAATCTCCGTGAAGTTGAAGAACGTGAAATGAGACGATGTTATAATAATGCTGCCATTTCTATCGATTACAGTGTGTGGTTATTAAAAAAACCTGCTGGTAATAGTATTGATAGGAAGCGTTACAGTTTACCAACTTGTAATGAAATAGCTGCTGTATTTTTGCATCCAGTGATGGATGTCCTCCTCATTTAAGGGATAATATAGAGATTCATAGCAAGAGTGGAAAATTGATACAGTTATCAGTATGTTCTCAGCACACCAATCCTATGGTTTATCCCATTTTATATCCATATGGGGGTGGAGGCTGGCATCCAGGATTTAAAGCACGCAGTGGTGAGCCGGTATCGTTGAGTCATTATTATGCTTTTCTGTTGAGTGTTTGTCCGACGTTTGCAACATTTGTTCATACTAGGAAATTGAGTCAACAATTTATCGTTGACGCCTCCTCTGCCGTACAAAGTTAAATTGACGTATATGCGAAAACAACGATCACCGAGACGAGGCGTTGGGATCGATGGGCTGTATGTGTGTTGGTAACGAAGCTTCGTATTCACACACCACTACTATCACAGTCGATTGCATATCAGTGCATATACGTCCCTTTTTTGGACGTATTATGCATCGTGAGGTCAAAAATGTACCGTATCAGATTGAGCACTTCGTATGAGGACACAACTGTAGGTGCGCTAGAGTCGTGCCCAAAAACGGGATTTGGCAAAAATTGCCATAAACCTGTATAAAACTAAAACGGGCTGTATCTTTGTCAATATTGAAAAATATAAGAAAGTAGTAAGAGCATTTTTCTATTATTTTCATTCATAGAATAACCTAAAAGAAGAAAAAATTAAGATTTCAACAATTTTCTGTAACATCCCCTTTTCAGGCAGCTTCCAAAAATGGCCACCACAGTCTTCATAGAGGGCGCCTACTTTTTGTCCTCATGCGAATTGAAGAAAATTATTATAGTCATCGAATTCTGCGTTGAAAATTGCTATGAGTGAGCAACTTATGCGAATTTAATATCTTTGGAATACATTTTTATATTCTTTTCGATACTTTTCCGTGATCGTTGTTTTTGCATATAGGTCTATTCAACTTTGTACGGCAGTACTGTCAAATTGAATCTCTAGGTTTACAATATATTTGAACTCATCAAAAAGATCTGAGGGTTGAGTAATATCGTGGTTTATACGATTATATTAAAGGTATAGATCTCAAGGAGAAAACTACCAAATTGGTAAAACAATAATATTGCCTTCTACCTTTGAAGGCAGTCCCAGAAACGTGGCTCAAAATTATCAAGATGCCATGACTTTGGTATCGAGATTTGGAAAACCTGATTTATTTATTACATACACGTGCAATGGGAAATGGCGTGAAATATCTGAGAATTTAGATTGGTGTAAAAATCCAATTGAGCGCGCTGAGTTGGTCAGCAGAGTGTTTAATGCAAAACTATCCTCGTTAATGAAAAAATTAATAACCGATGGAGTCCTTGGTATTGTTATTCATTCCATGCAAGTAATCGGCTAGGGTATCTTTTATTTGTTTTTTTGTTATTTGTTTTTAATCATTAATTTCTATATTCAATCTATTTTTTGGTAGTTTCACCATTCAGTTTGTTTCAGTATTTCACTTGAAAAAATGTCGTGGTGTTTTTCGTTTTGGTTTTCGTTCTGTGGGACATCACTACCATGCACTGACCTGCTACTGAGGCGCGCCTATGGCGCGCCGTCATTGCTAGTTATTATTATTTTTTTTTTCTTTGTGTGTATTGTGTATATAAAATTTTTTTTTCCCTTTCCGTCCGGAGTGTCACGGCGCACGGACGTGAGAGGTGAATGTCGTGACTCGTGATCGTGAATCGGTACCAATTATGTGTCGATGACGTATCAAACAGATGTTTATTTGTATTTGTAGTGAATACTTTTGGCGGGTAATACAGCTTAAGCCTAATGTAAGAATTCCAACAATGAGATTCCAAGATAATATAGATAGATTGTATTTCAAGATCCAATAATAAATCAAAAATCTAGTGTTAATATCATTTTTATAATTTATTTAAGTCTCTTGAAATCCATCAAGAAACCAACATTACCAACAGTAGTTGTCTTCACTAAGTTTTCACCAGGGCTTCGGATTTTATGCTCCAAAAAATAACTAAATATGCGCATATTATTATAATATGCACCTGCCAAGGATGGGAAGTCATTTGGAAGTTGAACCGCGTTATGCAAAAGCCGTCCAAGCGACACTTCATCGTTTTGGGGAAGAGACCTTTAACTGCATCATGACCAGGGATGGTTACCATTGACTATATACACTTCGTAAGCAGACGTACAAACCTATTGTTAAAATGTTGTCGGTTTTTGGACGCACGTTGGAAGCAAATAACAGATCGCGCCAGGTGTCAAGACGTGGGTGTAACAGAGAGGGAAGTATGTTCTCTCGCCTTTGCACCAACGGTTAACACCCAGCGCACTCAGGTAGCAGTTTCCAACGAAACGACAACTCTTTTAACAAAAGGTTTGTACGTCTGCTTACAAAGTGTATATAGTCAATGGTTACGTTCATGAACGCGTTCACTCGTTCACGTTTATTGAAAAAAATGAACGTGAATGAACGTTATAAAAAAAAAAACTGAACGAAATGAATGTTTTAATCCTGCGCTTTTGATAGTTTAAATCAATACATAAACGATAAGAAAAGTCTTTGTAGTAGGACTGCAGGTACCCTAGTAGAAAGTAGAAACTCAACTGTGAACATTTGAAGAAGTAATTATGTGAAGAAGTGAAAAAAAAAAAATAGAAATTCGACGTGCATTTTTTAGACGTTCATTTTCACGGAAAAAAATGAACGTGAACTTTTTGGACGTTCACGTTCACGGAAAAGAATGAACGTGAACTTTTTTGGACGTTCAGGTTCACAGAAAAGAATGAATGTGAACGTGAACTTCAGTTCAAGTTCATGAACGTGATCATCCCTGTTCATGACAGTGTACCCATTCGCCAGATTTAAAAAATATCGCTTGGACAGCTTTTGCATAACGCGCTTCAGTTGGAAGTATAGACCTCTAAAAACACAAGATCGCTAACTTCGATAGTTCATTGGTTCTGCCACACGTATATAGATACCTAAAAGAGACAAGATAGCTAACTTTGTTAGTTCTAGTGTTCCACCGCACGCCAACACAGCGACACAGTATTCTTGGGCTAAATTAACATTGCGCTTATGGATGTTTTTCAGTTTTCATCAATTATCTCGGAAACCGTTCATTTTTATGAAAAAATGAAGAGAACAAAATTTATTCCCCTTGTAATTTCCTATCAAATGAGACCTACTTTGAATTTTTTTTTTTCAAAATATGAAATAGGTCTCATACGATAGGAAATTACAAGGGGAATAAATTTTATTCTTTTCATTTTTTCGTAAAAATAAACGGTTTCCGAGATAATTGATAAATACTAAAAAACGTCCATGAGCGCAATGTTAACTTCGCCCTACAATACAGTGGCGCTATCTCTCGGCACGTAAATTAGCTCGACAAAAATCGGGTACCGGATTTTAACACAGCGCATATGGAGAGTTAGCTATCTTGTCTCTTTTAGGTATCTATACACACGTACAAAAATCGCTGCAGTCAACCTTCAGCACTTTAACACAGGCTCTTATGGAGAGTTGACACTAAAACTCATTTTCCTCCACAAATATTCAGTTTTTCAAAAAAATGAAGAGATGTAAATTTATTCTGCATAAAATTTCCTTTCATATGCGCCGAACCTCGAGCGAATCCGTGAAATTTTCTTCTCCCATAAGAATACATCGAGTGCGACTTTGCGATATCTGGTGGGATAAACTATAGAAACGATTTCAGGGTACGAAAATTCAACACAGCGTAGATGGCGAGTTAGCGATCTTGTTTTTCTAGGGGTCTGTAGTTGGAAGTTATAGGGCTTTTCAATGTCGGGGCATTGCATACGTATTCTCCTACGTGTTATCGAAATGGTAGTATTTCTAACATTGCTCTTATCACGGCAAATTACTCCACGATGAAAATGAGTATGCAATCCAGCAAAACCCGTAAGAGCAATGTTAGAAATACTACCATTTCGATAACAGGTAGGAGAATATGTATGCAATGCACTGACATGGAAAAGCCCTATACCACAAATACAAGACGTATAAAATAGAAAGGTGTGATCACTTAGCGTAGTAGTCAGGCGCAGTTAACGTTTCAATGACGTCACGGGAATGTAGGTTATACACAGCGCTTATGGATCAATTTCGAAAAAAAATAAAATACACAAAAACTGCCGACTTAATCAAAAAATTAAAGAGAGGTAAATTTGTTCCCTGTGTAATTTCCTATCAGGTGACACCTATGTTGGACGTTTCTGTTAGAAAATCTAAAATCCATGTAATTAGATAGGGTATGCTGGTTGCGTTCTGTTTACTACCTAAGTGATCACCACATCTACTCATTTTATACACCTTGCCACAAATAATGCGCTCAGGATTTGGAAGCTGGAAGTTGGAAGTCGCAACGTGAGAAGTTAGAAGTTGGAAGTAAAAGTCAATAGCGATTGACTTCTTCAATCAACTTCCTGCACAAGAGGTTATGCCGCCGTTTCAAAGAAAGATGGAAAATATCCAAAATAATGATTTGGAGAAAAATATCCCTTTTTCAGAAGAGATAAATATTTTTCCCAAAAATTGTTATTTTGGGTATTCGTCAATCATTTTTTTTTTTTTTCGCATGGCTTCACTGCATATTTTGTTGTAAGTTGGAAGTGGAATTCGGTAGAAGCGCTCAAGAAGTGGAAACATGAAGTTGGAGATAGTTGGAAGCTACAACGCGAGAAGTTGGAAGTACGAAAAAAAAAAAAATTGGAACTGGAAATGAAAGTGGAAGTGGAAGTTTTATCAATCGACTTTGCATCCTTGGCTCTTGCAACACCTAAAATATGCTGAAAATTTCTCGTTTTTGCTGAAATATGCCACAACATGCTCCTTTAACATGGGTATCATTCTAATTCTACAGAAGAAATAAAATTCTATCAAATGGTGTACATTGTTTTTTGAAATTCACCTAAAATCAACAAGAAAATGATGATGATTTTTGTTGTTTCCTTATCTTTAACTATTGATAACTTACTGGGGGCTTGTGTCATCAGGTGCAATTATGCAACATTACAATTTGAAGTTGTCTTTTTCAAAAAACTTCTTGAAAGGAATTTCTACAAAAAAATTAAAAGAATGAAAGTCGCAGAGATTAAAATTTTCTTTAATTTGAGACCACTCTCAAATATCTAATTTGTTGAAAATATTGTCTGATCATCATCCATAAACAAATGCATTGGACGGAGCCCCCAGTGAGCGTTCGCAACATTGCCCTATAGACAAATTTCCTCTGACGTCATACAGATGACAAGAATACCCGTTCCGGTGTTTATGATCTGACAAGAGTACCCGTTCTGGTGTTTTTGATTTGGTTGCTCGCATAAGAATACACGAGGAGCAAAGATCTAGGTATAAATACAAGGTTAACTTGACGTTAAAATTATTATTTTCAATTTAGATGGTTCCTAGAACGTGTTCATGTACTTTTAGTTATTAAGAAATGGCTTATTTCCAAATAGTAACACTTCAATCTTTGCTCCCTGTGTTATTCTTAAGGGAGTCAAAAGTCTCCTAAGCCACCGTCTCAACACTGATTCCTAACTATGACGTAGGCAGGAAATCAGTCTATTGTCAAAGGTCAGCGCGTATTCAAGTTGAACGCTGGCTTGCTGATCTCTGCAGAAAAATTTAAATCTTGCGTTTTTTCCGTTTTTTTTATGCGGTTTTGGGCAAATTTATGGAAACATTGCTGAAATATGCTAAAAAATGCTCCAAAATTCGGACCGGGCTCCGCTAGCATCGCGCAAAATTTTTGAATTTTTTAAAATCTCTCAAAAATATGATCATCTGAAAAAAAATTTTCCACTCTTCAATTTCGTTCCTTACAAGTACACGCCTAAATTCATTATTTTTGGAGAAATTTAAGAAAAACTAAAAAATCACCTTTAGTTTCAAGTCACAATCACCGTTCGCTTATCAGTACTTTCCGGGTACTTTACATGGGCGACGCTAGCGATCCTACAATATGCCCGGTCCGAATGTTGAAATATGCTCAAACTACCCAAAATATGCCAAATATGCTTTTTCAAATAGGGCTCATTTGACAAGAAATTTTATGAATAATTGTGGAGATCTTTCAAAATGATGTCATTTAAGACGTTACAGAAAAATATACTAAAGCATAAAATCCAAAGCCCTGGTTTTCATCACTCTGAGTCTGATGCAGGGGTGGGGGAGCACGGATTGGATCGTGGGTCACGGATCAATTTTTTCCCGCGCCAATTGATCCGTGTACAATCTGCATCATTTTTTCATTTGTAATTGATTTGATCTGAATCACATCTGAATCATTTGTATTGATCCGCATGGATCAAAGTTTTTTTTTTTTTTGCAAATTTAAAATTTCAAAAAATAGATAAATAAAATACTAAAATAGTGCCCGAGCTGGACGAGTTTTAACCTTTGAGGATATTATGTGGACTGCGCTAGCGTGTATAAAATGACCAAAAAAAGCATTCACAAATGTGATAAAGTTTGCCATATGCGGCACTGACCACGCGTATTTAAAATACACGCGTCGTACCTTTCCCCATTGCTCAAACGTGTTCAATATCCCTTATAAATATATTGCCGTAAGCATAACACTCTGATGTTGAGCCGTATTTTTTTACCGCTTAGCGCAGTCCATATACAATATATAGTAAATGGTTTCAAGTTTTCAACAAGAAAGAACAGAAAATTCAGTGATCCGTGCAATCAGCGGATTGCGATCCAAAGATGATCCGCGATCTGTGATCCAAAATTGGAATGAAATTCCACGTCGATTCGTGATCCGTATCCGATTCACTTTTTCATGCAAGATCCGTGATCCGAGATTGATCTGTTTATTGCAGAAGGTATCCGTGATCCGGGTCAATTTTTCGCGATCCGCGCCCACCGCTGCTCTGATGACATTACACAGATACATATCTGCCCTACAAAGTTCAATTGACGTACATCCAAATCGAAAATTAGACAAACTGTATCTTTCAGACGATTCCTGCGAGTGTGTGAATCGTGATAACACAGTACCATTACTTCATTGATGGAATAACAGGGAAAAATTCAAATCTAGGAAATTTGAGCTTTCATATCTGTAGGATGAACACTTCACTCTGAATTGCGCTGAAATGAACGTCGGATCTACATTAAAATTTTGATGTATGTCCAAACCACAATTCAAAAACGCCAATATTGGAAAGAGGGATGCTTGTATCAAAAAACTAACATGATAATTGGATTTCTCATCGAAAAATCGTCTTAGTAACGCATAATTACGTCTCAATTAGCTGTATTAATCTTATTTTAAGAGAATAGAACTTCTTCCCGATTGTTGATTTGGATATACATCAATCCAACTTTGTACTGCAGATATTTGGACTCGACAGAGCAGTGGCGTGCTAGCGTTTCCACCTTGAATACGCCGGATGCATCCTACAGTTGATAAGAACAACCAATAGGATTCACCATGTGTCCTAAAGTTGATTGGAACAACCAACAGCATTACTTAGAAATAACGTCCGCTAGATGTCAGCCACTCCATATAATATGTCAAGTGCACATTAGAGGACCTAGATATCAGATTTCCGGAAAAATTTGTGAGTAGTGAAAGTGCACGGGAGCGGTGCAGGGTACACCCTTTGACTATATAGAATCTATATAGTCAAAGGGTACACCGCGTTTAACACCCAAATTATGGGAATTGTATTTTAGATTCTTGAAATTTTAAAATACGCTTTGTTTTTGATTAAGAGCATTACTAGAAAATTTATCTAAAATTTAATTTTCATCCACTTATTCAAGTTCAAAGTTGTACAGAGTCCTATGGGAATTTCATTGTTTTGCCAGCTCTTTGCCAGCTGTGATAAGCGACCAATCACAAGAATTTGACACGCCTTAAATAGCCAGTACAATATCTAGGTTCTCTATTATATGTAAGGCTCAGGGGTTCGTCATGCGTCCTTACCCCGTTTAGAAAGTTCAGAGGTGGCCATAGTTACCCACTTGACTATCTGGCTACAATACCGCAAATTGGTGCATGATACCGCAAAATTGGAATGCATCGGCATAATGGAGCCGAGCGCTTATATACTCGCAACTTGCAACTTTGACTGCGAGTGCTACCAACACAAAAATTCGTGAGAACGGTAGACTTATAATTGAATATGGCAATATAATATAGTTGTTAGCGTCATATAAAGAAATACTGTCATTTTATGAAATGCCTAGGCTTGTTAAAAATTGAAGTTCAGGTTTAGGCAAATTAAGAAACGGCCGAATTGAGTCAAAAGTTTGCCTGGGCTTATTATGATTGGACTAGTCATTTTATAAGATGCTGACTACGGATCAGGCGAATTGTGACATGTAAAACAATGTTCAATGCAAAATATACTGGGTAACACAGTTTGGTAAAAAAAATACAATTAAAAATAGAACTGAAAACTAATACAACGGTGAACTTATTGCTCATTATTTTTTTGGAGCACGCTGTGACACTTGCTATTGCACGTAAGACCCTTTTGGCGGCAAGCACACCATGACCTAACTTCTGATGCACTTTCTGTAGCTCATCATACAGTTCAGCAGTGTGCAAATAGTAACGCACGGTAGCATTGTCAGTGTCCATAGGAAAAATTAGTTTCCGCACACCTTGCACCCGCCACAGGAAAAACAACCGTCTTTAGAGCCCACAAAAAGAGGCCAATAGCGGCGCATTCAAAAATTCTTACTTACTTCGTTAACGTTGTAATGTTTACACATCCAGAAATCTTTTGGAGTCTGCTTCCCACGCTTCTTTATTTTGAGAATGGACGTTATTAATTCATTGTATTTCAATCTTGTCAACACAACGGACACTGCACTTTTACTCTTCTCCAACATTTTACCGTTGAAAATTTCGCGCCTATTAGCCATTGTTTAATTCTCTTCAAACAGAACACGAATACTGTCTTCCGTTACTCATTTGCTTTGCTTTTCTGTAACTCTTACCAATCCCGAACAACGTGTAATTACACGCTCCCACGAAGAGGTTATTAGGTTCGTGCTCTTCGAGCAAAGTACCTACCTATTATTTAAAAAAGAAAGAGGAACTGTGTTTGAAACGAAAACATACTTTATGAGAGAAACTGTGGAATCATTTATCGAATGGCTGGTAGTTTGAGAACGCATTATTATCTTGTTTTTGGTCAGTACATAAGCAATGAGAAGCTATTGAAATTGATTTTGATCAGACAAATATGAGTGATAGTAGATGACGATTTCGAAACTTATTGGTTCGTGTATCGGTAGCTAGTGTGTATTGTGTTTCGAGTCATCCAAGTTTCAAATTAGGCCTACATCATGATAAAATGAATTCTCGAAAGATAATAGTATTATTAGAATAAATATTTTTTAATAATATAGATTTTGCGATAGGAGTATGTACGTATAAAAAGTGACGGATTGCTTTTCTTCAGCCTTCCAATCATCGTTCACAGATATTGTTTACGCATCTTTCGATTTGCGATGCAATATATCGATTCATAAGTGGATTGTTTTACGAAGTTTTACAATAATATTCCCTATTCATTCTAGAGAAAAGTAGTTTTTGCGTGAGGAAGTAGAGGAGTGTTTTCGTATTGCGTTTTATTCACAATTAATGTCTAGTTACTAGGAACGAACCTCTTCCAGCCTGGTACAGGGTGCTTGTTCATTATCTGTCCGCTTTGTCATTTCATGAAATGTTAGTCATTGTATAAAATGAACGTACAATCGAATCTCACTTCTGTCATTCTATAATAAACATCCGAAGCATTTTATAATGTGACAACTTTCACAATACACCGCCAACATAGTCAATGCTGGTGATCCAAATCAAAACAAAGTTGGTAAATTTGCATCTTGACTGCTGTGAGTGTCGCTGGCCTCGGTGTAAAGCAGAGGGATAATTTTGTTTAGTTTGGCCATAAGGCGCAATGTTTTGATTATACCACTCGCAATATTTATTTTTTGCAAAATGTAAAAAAGTGTATGGTCAGTCGTATAGGTAATGACACGACGCGACGCCATGGTGGGTCTATCGGTAGAGCGAACATGTTCAATAGTGTTCCGCGTAGCTACGCATTTTGAAGTTTAAAAATGAACGCAAAATATTCTGGATGTGAGGTTATCTGATAGGAAATTACAAGACAAACAAATTTTATTCTCTTCATTTTTCCAAAAAACCCAATAATTTCGAGATATCAATATATAGGCTCTTATGACAATCCTGTGGGAAAGACTTATCATGGCGTTGTGTTTGTATACCTATAGAGCCTTAACATTATCAAGTAGCAATGCCAAACTGCGATGCAATAGTCAGTAAAAACATGCGCAAAACTGTTGCAAAGAGACAAATTATCCGCATAAGTTATTACGGATCATTACAGCAATAGACTGAATTATCGTGACGTCACAAACTTCACATTGCTTACCCTACAACCACGCTGCACGCTGTTATTTTTACCCTATTTTACTTTACCTACCGCTGTGGTTTCTAAACAAAAAAATGCTCCTTAAGAAATACACAGGAACGTTTCGATCTTATGTTCAAATTTGAAAACTAGAAATAAATAAAGAACCGCAGGTACATTTTCAAATACTTGAGAACTTCCTACTTCTGAATATAAGCACGCAATTGCTTATTTATTTCTGGTTTTTCAATTTGAACGTATGATCAAAACGTTCCAGTATATTTTTTATGCAAATTAATAGTGTGATAGAACCGGAACGATACAATCGATCACATTGAAGGGTTTTTGAAGTGTGTCCACGCGTTTTTGGTAGGGAGTTTACAATGACTGATGTCACGATAATTCAGTCTATTGCGTTAGATTCAACAAGCGAATCGAGTAAGATTTTAGCAATTTTTTTAACCCTCCTTTCTTCATTTAGGAGCTCTGTAAGATGATTTAGGTATTTTTACGGACTCTGCGTTAAATTTCACTGAGGAATCGAGTAAAATTTTGAACATTAGGAAAGGTCTCAATTTAAGGAGATTTCGACCTCCTTCAAGGCAATTCACACTTTGTAGCGGAGAGGGTCTGAGATCGACACTCAAAAGCACAGACAGAGTCAAATAATTGAGCCATAGTTGAACCACTTGTCACCAAGCAAAATGATTTGACTATTCCACCTCCTCCCTCCCCCATATTTTCTCCCATATCTGGTGATGAGGGGGGGGGGAATACAAAAAATTCTGGTCAGTGCAATCCGCTTATCTAACGTAATGTAAAGAATCCCGTACCTCATTTGGAGCGTATTCATGTACACAGCCTCCTCCCATGAGGCAATATCTCAAAGCTGAGGCAATGGAAGTAATCTGAGGAAGATACAAATGAGCCTATGTGATTTTTAGGTTCTCGTTCGTACGAGTCAAGAACCACTTCCAATTGCTTTTTTTTTCTTCTTCAGCATTTAGTTCGAGTTCCAATCTTTAAGAGCGCTGTATGTAACAATGCGAATCCAAGGAATCTAAGATTGCAAATGAGTGTGCTTGTACTACTGCGTACCTGCGTAACTTGTTTGTTTCAAATTCATTCGTTGATGAATGCGCATAGCCGATCAATGATCACTTGTGTTCTTTGTATTTTGTAATGCGGTAATCACGATAACGGTCCTATTATACAACTACATTCGCCGTTCAAATTTTCGTTTCTTGATGGATATCTGTTTGATTTTGATTATAGGTACCTACGTTGAGTGTTTGCTTTCACGGAATAGAATTTAATTGATAAGACTTGAATTGACATTGTTGCAATCGGTCGAGGAAATATGAAAATATGAATAATAAAAGTAGAGTAGGTATTGGAGAAAAAAGAATGAGTGATTGTATAGGGTAGTATCTTAATACTTGAAAATGAACCCCATTGGAATCGCACGTTTATTTAGGTATTGATTATAGTTGTATTTTCGTGATTCTTTATTTACCGGTACCTTCTTATTTACCGCAAAGCGAGAACATTTGTTTTTGATTACTGTACGTAACCACAATACAATAATGAGGGATTGACACTTGCCTATGTTCAACATTATTAATGCTGACACGAGAAATGATGTACCTGAGTGTATCGCCAGTATGTAGCGCCAATGATCGGTTCCCCAGTTATACATAGAGTCTTATGTAAATTCACTATTTTAAAAAAAATTATAGAAGAGTCAGAAATCAACCAAAAAATCTGAAACTTAGTGCAAATAGACTACTCATTACGCTCTACATAATTATTTCAAAAAAATTATTCTCATGTGTAAATTTCTTGATTTTTTATACCACTTGGAAATTTGTCAGTACTAGGGTACCTCTGGTAAGGTAACAACGCTGGTGTGGTGCGGAAGGCATTCACAACGGCGCAGCGAAAGCAGCGGAATTATGTATGAACTACATTATTTTGTGTGATAAGAATTTTGTATAGTGTCAATACCTCTTTTTTGTACCGTGTGTAACTAATAAACAATCATCAAATCGGTCATTTTTGATTTTTTGAAGAATATCTTATATATAAACCTGAAATTTTTTTATGCTAGTTGTGATCCAGGACCTCTAAAACGTCGAGAAAGTTGATTTCGCCCGCCCCCTATTAACCTTGTTACATTGAGCTCAGAAAAATATGGATTTTCGCGCTGAAACTCATAAGGTGGTGAGGAACAAAGTTTAATTTTGTTGACATGTTTCATGTCTTAGCGCCGACCTGACCCCCCACCCTGATTCCGAACCCCGTACGTCCGCACGTCCATTTGGCCTCTCCTTATATAATACTACCTCACATTTTATACTGGGCTTTAGCGCTGACCTGACCGTGCACTCTAATTCAGCCCCGACCCCTTATGCAGTTCACTAGACTAAGAAGGGCGCAAACCAACGCCCCAAAAGCTACTAGCTATTATACAAGGCTTCTTGTACTAGGTCTAAGTTTCCTTTATACGGGTAATAGATTCAACTTTCATTGTATAGGCTCAATGTACAATATACTTCCAAAAGCTATTAGCTTGAAATATTCCAAAGTACACTTATACCAGACCCAGAAGGGGGGCGAACGCGAACGAGCGGAGCGAGTGAGCCTCCAAAAGCGATTAGCTTGAAATATTCAATACTAGTCCAAGAAGAGGGCTCACTGGCGTGTGCAGTGGCAACAGGAGGGTGGTACTGCCAGTACAAGGAGAGCAATATGACAAAGACAAACTAGTATGCTACCATGAAACAAGATATTTATTCATTTGGCTACGCCAGAAAATTTTCATTTAGAAAAAGTATAAACAAAGAAATCCGCATAAAACAGGTTCTCTGCCTCGATTAACACAGTTAATGAAGGCAATTCCAAGCAGCTGACAAAACGTAAGCCGCAATTTTTTTTTTGTTTTTCAATGGAAAATGAGTGAAAATGGCGATTATTCTTCTCTAGACCAAATAATTCATTGCAAGATTAGATTTTCATGATTCATAATTTTCTAGTGGTGGAGGTCTTTTACTGAGCTCCATACGTGTCCGTCAAGAGGAGCAGGGGCGTCACACAGTCCTCAGTTTCGGGTACTTATTTTTCACGTTTCCTATACATTTTGCAAACATTTTAATATCCATTCTAAATATTTTACTTCCCCGTAAGGTACCACCTCGACGCGGTGGGGGGCCTACGTGGTGTGTCGTCTGTTCTCTGATGGTGGCGTGCTCTGGGCTGTAGCTTTGCTGGGTGTTGGTGGGCTTGTGGATGGGGTGACAGACGAGTGTGCGGCACAGATTTAAATGAGTGGGATGATGAATGAATGAAGAGGTCCGGTTCCGGTGCCACTGACTGGGCTGACCCCCCGGGCTGTGCGTCACCTGGAATTGAGGGGTTCATTGGCAGAACAGGCTGCCCACATGGGCTGCTACATGAACTCTGTCTCGCGCGAGTAGTTGCGGTCTGGGTGTGCTGACCGGGTTGACCACCTGGGACGCGCTGCTGGGCCTTGGCGTCTTGTGCCGGGAGGGTGCACATTGGGGTGGCTCTGGTTGGTTCCCTCCATGGTGCGGCGTCTTGTGCCTCTATGGTGCTGCGTTGTGCCGGGTGGGTGCGTACTGGGTCTGCTCTGGTGGGTGCCTTCTGTGGTACTTGACTGAGCTGAGTTGTCTAGTACCCTTGTGAATGCTCGGGTACTGGACTTGAGTGGCGAATGTGAGGATAGTGAGGTGTTGGCTGCGACTGTTTCACATTCTGTCTGCTTCTGGTCGGCGTTTGGTGGGGTTATGGTTTGGTAGTGGGTTACTGTTGGGGTGCGGGTGGGGCGCTGCGACTAAGAGTACTAGGAGAAGGATACTCCAAGGCTAATTAAACCATAGGGAAGGAAACCCTATACATTTTAAAAAAACCAACTGTCTCCTTGCAGGCTAGGGCACGGGCTCATAGGATAAGGGAAGGACAACCCCGACAGAAAACCGTCAACTGGTGTAGGCAGTCACACCTGCATCAGGATCATCTTCATGTATGGGGTTACGTACTGTCTGGTGGCCCTCACATCCTGTATGAATGGGGTTACGTACTGCTTTCATAGCCTTCACGTCCTGTTTGTATGGGATTACGTATCGCCATCTGGACCTTCACGTCCCATACCACTCTATTTATCTGGCCCTGGTGGAGTTTCTTCCAGTGACTAGGTACAAGATGGAAAACTCTGACAATGAAAACCCGGTCATAGCCGTAAGGTGTGTGCCTTTCCCTGCGAGGACCAAGCAGCTCGCGGGGGAAGTATGGTTCTGCAAGATGATCTGGGAAGGCGGAAGCAGCTTCCCAGATGACGCCTCACACAGCAACTTTATTTACAGATGACAATGACAAATGATGAAGAGTCTGGTGCTGTTTTGAATACAGCAAACCGGCTCCCCACGCTGATGCGCCCAGGCGGCGGGGGGTATCGTCCCCAAAACCTATGATGAGGCGACCAGCATGGCCAATGCGACCAGTCAAGAAGAGAAGCTGGATGAGGTGTTCTCAAAGACAGCGAGTACAGTAGTACAGATAGGAGTAGATGAACGTGAATATCACTCGTCCCCAGAGTTCATCCAAATCCAACAGCCAAAGCGAGCCAATAAAAGGGTCAGGATAGATGGAGAGTCGTGACCATGACCGGTTTGGGACCCCTACCGCGCCCACTCCACCCATCCTACCAGCCCCACCCGGCCTACCAGGAGGTAAATTGAGGAAAGCTAATGCTGAACTCAACAAATCAAATGCTGCACCAAAGGCAGACATCATGAAGAAGGATGTCATGACTATGAGGCTGCAAGAAGAGTATTCTGTGCAGCGGATGCGAGTCAACCAGCAGAAGCTTCAACTGGATAAGCAGCAGGAGGAGATCAAGATGCTGCAACTCCAAGTTCAAGAGGCCATCCTGAAGAAGCCGCATGCCGAGCAACGCCTTCTAAAGCAAGCTGCGGAACAGAAGCGACAGATTGACATGCTCAAGAAGGAAGTTACTAATCTTCAGCAATGTTTGAAGTCGCCACCCACCCAGGCGGCCAGTAAGCTGGTGGAAAAACTGCAGCCAGCACAACCGCAACTGCAATCGCAGCAGCAGCAGAAACGACAACCGCAACTGCAACAGCAACGGCAGCAACTGCAGCCACCGCAGCAGCAACAGCAACTGCAACAACGCCAGCGGCAACTGGAACAACAGCAGCGGCAGCAGCCTGGACAGGCAGCTACACCAGCTGAAGCGAGTGACAAACCCTCCTGGAGCCAGGTGGTTTCCAGGCGCACCCGGAGGAGGAATGCCCAGCCGTCTACAGCAACTGAGAGTAGGCCCCTTAGAGTACCAAACTCTCAGCAGCGTAGCCTGAAGAAGACTCAACAGCAGCTTAACTGTTGAAGAGATGGAATCCACAGAGAGCTGCCGTGATACTGACCAGGAAGAGCAAAGAGGAGAGCTCACCATCCTATGCCAGCACTGTGCAGGAGGCACGATCCAAGCTGCCCATTACCACACTTGGCATCAGGGTGGTTGCCACACGATTCACCAAAGCTGGTGAAATGGTGTTGGAGTACACACACTCCACTGGAGAAGGCGTTGATACCTTCCCTGATCAGCTAAGGGCTGTGATAGGCGAGAAAGCTGATGTGAAGAAGCCAATGAGGAAGACCACCATCTTCATCCTCAACATTGATGCGTCAGCCACCTTAGAGGAGATAGCAACTGCAGTTGGAGAAGAGAATGAGGTTAAAGTCCTCAACCTCCTGGAAAATGGGCCGTGGGTGCCAGATGGCACATGTCACAGTCCCGATCTCAACTGCCCTGAAGTTGGTGCAGGATGGCAGCATCCAGATTGGATGGAGTGTCTGCAGAAGGACGCAGCACCCCCCTGCTGTTTCAAATGTCTCCAAAGAGGCCACATTACCGCAGCTTGCCAAGGGGAAGCTTTTGGTAGTGGCTGCTACAGATGCGGCGGAGAAGGGCATCTGTTACGGGACTGCCATCGGGACACAAAGTGCCCACTATGCAGCCAAGAAGAGGGCCGCGATGCAAGGCACGTGGTCGGCAGTAAAAGCTGCATAGGTGCTGCCGAGCCTAGGACCCAAGGGCGACCAGGCAGCAGAAGAGAACCAACGGCGTCCTAATGGCAGGGACGCTCAAGTTCCTGCAGGCCAACCTTCAGCACTGCAAACTGGCTCAGGATCTTCTCTGGCAGTTTGTAGCTGAGGAGGGAACGCACATTGTGATTACCAGCGAGTATTACAATGTTGCGGGAAGACAAGGATGGTACACAGACTGTACTGCCTTAGTGGCCATTGGTGTTTGCCCAGAGTGTCCAATTGCTCCGGGAGAGGTTGAAAGAGGGGAGGGGTATGTTGCTGTGAAGATGGCCGACATCGTTGTCTACAGTTGCTACTTCTCCCCGAATCGCCCCTTCCCAGAGTTTGAGGACTTCTTGAAGAAATTAGAAGAAAGCTCGTCCAGATGGCAAGGTGAAAAATTCATTGTGGCTGGCAATTTTAATGCCAAGTCAGAAGAGTGGCGATCAGGCTGTACGGACATCCATGGGTATGCCTTGGGGGAGTGGATTGCTTACAATCGACTGGAAACAGTCAATAAAGGCAACACTCCTACCCGAGTGCATCAAGGATACGGGTCCATTATTGATATCACCTTAATTGCCTCAGAGAGCCTAGCTTGAAGAATAGAAGGCTGGGCGGTACTGGACAAGGAGCTTTCTGGGAGCGACCACCGGTGTATCAACTTCTCCATCCGCTGGGAAGTTGAGGTCGCTGCTCCACAAAAGCTGGTAAGAAAATGGGCCGTTAGGAAGCTGAATAGCGACCGTTTGAAGGCTAGCTATCTTGCTCTCACATGGGATCAAGAAGAAGAGGAAGAAGGTAATGCGGAGGTGGCAGCAGAGAGGATGATCAAGACTGTCACCAAAGCTTGCGATGTAGCCATGCCCAGGCAAGGTCCACCTAAGAAGAGGAGGGCTGTTTACTGGTGGACCAACAAGATTGCCAAATTGAGAAAAGGGTGCAACCGTCAGCGCCGGATATACCAGCGTAGTAGTGGCCGCGAAGGGGCGCGGGCGGTTGCACCTGAATACCAGCTGACTCGTAAAAGGCTGAAGAAGGCTATCAAGGACAGCAAGAGTGCTGTATGGCGAGAGCTATGTGAGATGGCAGATGACGACCCGTTTGGAAAGCCTTATAAGTTAGTGCTGAAGAAGCTAAAAGGCCTCTCAGCCGAATGTAGCCGGATGTTGTGGGTCAAATCATTGATGGCTTGTTCCCACAGCAGCCACCACCAATGGTAACGCTACCAATAGTAGAAGAGGATGGAATATCCCTCCTAGGCACCGAGGAGGTGGATTCAGCAGTCAATAGACTGCGGGGTAAGTATTGGAAGGCTCCAGGCCCAGATGAGATTCCAAATCCAGTCTGGAGCGCCATACATTCAGTTGACCCAGCACTGCTTGTTGATATATTCAATGCGGCAATTGTTGGGGGACTGTTCCCTGTGCGATGGAAGAAAGCCAGGCTAGTGTTGATCAATACGAAGGGTAAACCACCTAGTCTACCATCCTCTCATTGTCCACTTTATCTGCTAGACAATATTGGGAAACTTCTAGAAAGAGTGATGACCAATCGTTTGGAGAGCTATCTGAAGGAAAGAGATATAATCTCTGATAGCCAGTACGGTTTTCAAACAGGATGCTGCACATCAGATGCTGGGATCCGGCTGAAGCGATTGATATGCGTCAGTTTTGCGCAGCCGTCAGCCTCGACATAAGAAATGCGTTCAATTCAATTCCATGTACGATTATATTGGAAGCTCTTGTGAACGCAGGAGTACCCGCATACCTGCTCAGGATGATCAGCAGCTATCTTAGCTGCCGTGATATTCAAGCAGAGACGTCTGCTGGTACAGTAAAGCGCCCTGTTAGTTGTGGGGTGCCGCAGGGGTCGGTCCTTGGGCCGCTTTTGTGGTGCGTTGCATTTAATGGAATCTTTAAGGTGAAGCTGCCACCGGGGGTTAAGCTTGTTTGCTATGCGGATGATACCCTGGTGGTATGCACTGCCAAAACAACTGTAGCGGTGGAGAGCAGGGTAAACCAGGCCCTAGAGGATGTGACGCGTTGGATCGAGTCGGCTGGACTTGAACTAGCAGCAAGTAGGACGGAGGCCATTTTATTCACGACCCGTCGGAAGTTCAAGCCACCCACCTTTCGCCTGCGAGGTGTGGAAATTGAAACCAAGAAGCAAATGAAATACCTGGGCATCTGGTTCAACTCAACGCTGAGCTTCAGGCACCATTTCCTGATGGCAGCGGAAAAGGCGGGCCGGGTAGTTGGATACCTAAGCCGCCTTATGAGGAACCTGGGAGGACCGAGAGAAGCAAGGAGAAGGGTCATGATGAGCACCGCCTTGTTGATCTTCCTACATGGTGCGCCAGTATGGGTTAAAGATCCAACAAAGAGCTGCGCTGAGGTGTGTTAGTGCCTACCGCACTGTCTCAACGGAGGCTCTTTTTGTATTCGCACGTTCACCACCAATCGAGCTCCTTGCTGAGGAGAGAGCGGTGGTGTTTGAAGCAAAGAAGAGAATGACGACCAATCAAGAAGCTTTACGGGTCAAGCAGGAGGCCAGGCGCTCCGTGCTTGTAAAGTGGAAAGCAAGAATTGCCCAGAGTGATCTGGGTACATGGACAATCCGTGTGCTAATACGCGACCTTGATGAGTGGATGAACCGACACCATGGTCAGCTGAACTTTCACCTGACGCAGGTGTTAAGCGGCCATGGCTGCTTCAACAAGTACCTTCACAAGAAGTTACGGAAAGTTGAGCAGGCAACGTGTTCGCACTGTAACCAAGGGCGGGATGATGGACCACAACACACCTTATTTGAGTGTGAGGCGTGGAGGCGTGAGCGGGACGAGCTTAGTCGGTCTCTCCAAGAGATCGGGGTGGATGAAGCGCTCGACCCGAGTAGCCTGGTACCCACCATGCTAGGTTCTGAAGAAGCATGGAACCAGGTGTCTGCATTTGCGGCCACCATCATGAAGAGGAAGATGGACCAGGAATGGAATAGGCAAGTGCAGAACCACGCTATGGCCTACTCAACACCTGTGTACCATCAACATCCAGATCTGCAGGAAGAAGAGGACCAAGATCTTCCGTGAAGAGAGAAGATGAAGAACCTCCAACAGTGACCTACTGTATTGTGTAGTGTGGTGGTATTTGTTGTTGTGAGTGTTCTTATGTTTTTGTGCGTGCCAGGGGGGCACTGCAGCTTGGCGGTTGCCAAAGCAACTTGGCAGTTGCCGAGTAGAAGAGGGGGTTCGCCTAGCAGATTCCTCCTTCACTGAAGTTATACCCGAAAGGGTCAATTCCGGTGTTGGAGGAAACAACATTAAATGCATACGCAACCCGCACCTGCTCCATAATGGATGACGGGCGGTGCTGCACATGCGACACACAAGCGATTCTAAATATATTGAAGAATTATGAAGTTTCAAGAATTGCTGGCGATATGAATAGAGACTTATACTACGTTATTGGGTTCTCTCCTCCCCCTAATGAGCAATCTAAGAAACCATGATTACTTTTAGTGCAGCGGAAAATTACAAAAAAAGGAGCTGTTTATGATAGAAATATGAAAATTGATATGGTAATTCGATTTGACGAGAACAGCTAGAGTACTGAGATTTTGACCTTGTAGACACGCATCGTTGCTAAATTGTTGTCTCTTTCAAATTTTTGTAACTGGAAAATTTTCGTAAGGCAGGTGTTTTTCATACAGGAACAGAGCTCTAATATCTCAGATCCTAATTTTTCCCTCATGTTGCCTAATTGTTAGGTACAGTTGGTTAGCCTGTTCATCGATTTGAATACACAGTAAAGATACCTAGAAGAACAAGATAACGCACGCGCCGTATAACACGAGTTATATTCATGTACCCGAATTCTGTTAACCTGATTTATCCCACCAGACGTCGCAGAGTCGCGTTACGTGTATTCTTATGGGAAAAAAATTTTAAACGGATTCATTCACGAGCAGACTTTTCTGAAAGGAAATTTTATGCTGAATGAACTCACATCTCTTCATTTTTTCTTGAGATGTAATAGTTTTGGAGATATTCAAGTATTTCTGCGAATTTTTTCATATTTCCGATAAGAGCCCATGTTAAAATTGAATCTCGCGACTGCTGGCGATTTTCGTACCTGCGGCGGAACACTGTAACTACTTCCGTGCGTTATCTTGTTCTTCTAGGTATCTTTAATACACAGTAATTTACGGTTGTATTCGCGTCAGGCCCCAAAAGAGTCGCCCTCTACATTTACTATAGCGGCATTCGTGGAAACTGGACAAAAAGGTGATGTTTCAGATAATTGGTGAAATTTTTATTTTTATGAGTTTCATACAATTCTACTTGCCAAGAGAGTCAAAAAAGGTCATTATAAGTGGTACTTTTTTTTCAGTATCAAGGCTATCAACAGAGGTACAGCTAGTTGAAATAACATTTGCTCTTATGTAAATTTTCATGTGACCACTGATCACCTTTTCGTCCACGACACTAGCGCGTCTACAGTAGTGGCCCGATACGAGTACGACAATGGTAGGCTTACTTTTTACAACTCCAGTGTACATGGCGCCAAGTTTTTCGCTGCCTTTTCAAAAGTTTAGATTTTTTGTATCTGCAAATAATTTGTGGAGTAATCGTTTTGGTCCATATAATTTATTAATTCCATTCCTCCTTCAACTACGTAATTTTATATGAAAATGGTTAGTGTACGAAGAAAACATTCGACTAGTAGTATATTTACATCGCCAGTACATTTAGGTTTTTTGCGTGCTTTTCGTTCACGCGTTTCGCAGGAAGCGTGTTTTTCATTCTGTCGCGTCATAATTATACATGTGCGAGATGCTAGTGGCTGCGAAATGCACGGCATTTTACCGCGACTCTTACCGCTCGACCACAAAGCACGCTTGAAAGAGAAGATCGGTAGGACGACGTATGGCAATGCATGTCTTTGTAATCATTACGACAGATAGATATGCAGCCACCAATTTATGCAGTACTTCTATTATTGCACTTTCATGTGACAATGATAATAATTTATTTGTACTGTTAGTTACGACAATCGACTCTACGACGGTCTTCATCTCATTACGCACCCATGCAGACGACGACGTTTCATTAATATTTTATGCCTTCTCTATTACCTCCATCTAACTCGCCTAATTTTACAACTAATTATCGTACGTATACCAGTATCACAGATATCACTATTATTAATTCATCATATTGTAGTTACCCTTAACTCAGACCGCCACTCTCATCAAACAATACTCCATATCTTGTTCCTATTTCACTCCTAATTCAAAACCTCCGTCCTGTCCATCAAAAAGCAATATCTTCTATCACTGTACCCGTTTTACTAAAACTTATACCAAACCTTTTCCCACACACTCAATTAATTGTATAACTATTAAACTTCGGCGATTCTATATTCGTCGAAAAACTATCAGAGTTATTGTGATGCCGCGAAAGTTCATTTCTACTCGGTCATAACAGTACGCAATAAAAGACGTTCGAGTATATTTCGTACATAAACCGAATACTGCCCGATAAAAGTCGTAGCATTTCAACGCGGATGATATTTGTCCGCGTTTGAAGCGAAATCAAAGCGTATTGCTTTCGCATCCAGTACTGCCTCATGAAAATCGTAGCGTTTCGAGGAGGATAATATAATTGATTCCATCAATTTTATTTATGCTTTCTTCCTCGGTCTAACTCAATGTTGATTCTATTTATTTATTTATGATTTCTCCTTGAGCCTGATTCAAATTTTGATTCTACCAATTTTTCATGGTTTCTTTATTAGTCGAATTGAAACATGTTGATTCTATCCATCTTTTTATGGTTTCTTCCTCGGTCTAACTCAAATGTTGATTCTATCAATATA
The DNA here is from genome assembly GCA_035079385.1 of Aspidiotus rigidus. Classification (NCBI taxonomy): domain Eukaryota; kingdom Metazoa; phylum Arthropoda; class Insecta; order Hemiptera; family Diaspididae; genus Aspidiotus; species Aspidiotus rigidus. The sequence continues at coordinate 1,970,850 of JAVHKY010000048.1, read as the reverse complement.
TTTATGCTTTTTCTCTTGGTCTAATTGACCTGTTGATTCTATTAATTTATTTATGGTTTCTCCCTGAGTCTAATGGTGAGATATGAATTTCCGCGGGTAACAACACTACTCGGCTTTTTCATCGCGTAAAGAAAAACGTTATGTGCAACACGGGAGAAAAAGCATTTCTCAACTCTGTGCAAATATCAACCCTTGCCTTCGGCTCGGGTTGCTAACTTGGCACTCGTGAGAAATGGCTCATTTTTCTCCCTTGTTGCACAAATAACTATTTATCAATTTTTCATGGTTTCTTCCTTAGCCTAATTCAAATTTTGAATTCATCAATTTTTCATGGTTTCTTCCTTAGTCTAATTCAAACATATTGATTCCATCAATTTTGATGTCCGCAATAAACATGTCATGACAATGGAAGAGGTGAAAGATGGAGTAATATCTGTACGTGAAGCTGTGGCGGTGGTATCCGTCAGCAATATGACGCAGGGATTTATTCGCTGCCCATGCAAAAAAAATTGTTCATCTTTGCGTTGTGGTTGTCGCTCAAAAAATGTGCTCTGTAATTCTCGTTGCCACAACTCGAACCCTTGTTCTAATAAATGAGTAAATTTGCTTATCAAAGGAAAAACAATTTGATGTATCATTTTTTAATGGTTTCTCCGTAGCATAAGCGTGAAGATGAGAAAACAATTTTTTCAAACTTGCCCAATTCTATTATTTTTTATGGTTTCTTCTGTGGAAAAATAAAATTAAAAGGGTACGAATGAAAATTAGAAGGAAAAAATATATAAGAAAATTGAAAAAAAAAAAGTCGAGTTGGTAGGATTCGAACCCCGAACTAAGATTTTTGAAATTAGCGTAAGCGTGAAGATGAGAAAACAATTTTTTAAAACTTGCCCTTGTTTGGTGGCCAACCGAAAAAAACTCGCTTGTAACACGGTGAACGCGTGAAAACCCAAATGTACTGGTTACCTAAATGTACTACAACAGCATATATACAGATTGGCCATCCTATTCTTTTCTTTTCGTGACATTCAGTTTGGCTTCTGAGTATGAAGAACATTGGTTGGCCCTTCTTTCGCACCTCCATCTGATATCATGTAAAGATACACTACAGAAAAATCCTTGGAATTTGATGAGCAGCAATCTGGTAATATATAGGCGCGAGAAATACCTGTTATCTTTAAGAAATTGGCTTGATTTCATTTCTGAAATGTGAGTGTGCATGTACCCATCAAATATCATCGATGTGTACCACCCATTATAACTTAGTGAATTATAGTACAGTAAAACCTCCACTTACGGACACTCCCCAAGAGCGGACACCTCTCTGCAGCGGACAATTTCCGTGATCCCGATGAGTGTTATGGGTAAATAAAATTGTAACGTCCCTACAGCGGATTTTCTCTAGAGTGGACATAAAATTCCTCTTTTTATACCTAGTCACCACGAGAATGTATGTATTTATTGCAGTACAGCGAAGTTTGAATGAACAAAACTTTATCAGACAGTATCTTACATGAATGTACAACAATGTTCGAAAAAACGAGAGCGTGCGTGTGTAGGCCTATAATTACACGTCAGTGCATATTGAACGAGAGCAGTAGATGTTCGTGTTGCGATGGCTTCTAAACGAAAGCGTTTTCTAACCCTGAATGAGAAAACTCAAATTCTGAATGATTACGAAATTGAAAAAACTAGTGTTCGTGGTATCGCGGCAAAATGGAAAGTTGGTCATTCGCAGATTGGCAAGCTTCTGCAAAATAAAGATGAAGTGTATAAAGACTGGAACGCAAATGGTAGTAGTTCGCGGAAGATTGTAAAAGCAAGGAAGACTAATACACTCGCATTGAATAATGCTGTCTACGACTGGTTCTGTGTTGCTCGGAGTAAGAACATACCAATAAGCGGACCCCTGTTTCAGCAGAAAGCTTTGGAAGTAAGTCAAGAATTAAAAATTCAGGATTTCAAAGCTTCCAATGGATGGCTCGAAAAATTCAGGTCACGCTATAACATTGCGTTCAAAACCATATGTGGAGATAGTAAGAGTGTCGATTTAGAGACAGTAAGTGACTGGTCAGACAGACTTGAAACACTGTACGAAGGTTATGAGCTCCGAGACATTTATAATTTCGACGAAACAGGTCTCTTTTTTAGAGTCCTGCCCACTAAAACTTTATGTTCGAAGACAGAAACTTGCGCTTCAGGGAAGAAATCGGAGAAGCGATTGACCGTCCCCTTGTGCGTTAATATGCTCGGGGAATTTCAAAATAAAAGTGTGCAAACTATTCTAACTTCATATATTACGACTCTGTAATGTGATGCAGGACTATCTAGATGTACAGTATGTACTTATTACTTCAGATGTACAACAGTATTGTACTCATTTTTCACAAAAAATTTGAAAAACAAAATCATCTCTCTAGAACGGACACTCTGTTATTATTACATCTCTTAGTGGACACTCCCCTTGAACGGACACCTCTGTAGAGCGGACAATTTTCTTAGTTCCTTCGCTGTCCACTCTATGGAGGTTTTACTATACTACGTAACGGATGAAATCAAAGCGGTAAATGACTTTTGAGTGTAAATTTTGCTGAACGAAGCAAAGCCGAGTGAAGTAAATCGCACGCGAAGTCATTTACTGCTTGTTTTCACAAGTTTCGTACAATATTTTACTGTATAAAGGGCGTTAAATTTTCATTGGCGGGCCCTGCATGCAATAAATTGATGCATTCATTTTTACAATAATATTTTCTCAATTTTCAAACCAATCATATCTCTTCTAATCAAAACTATTCGTACTTTGGGATTATTCGTCCTTCTGGTTATCAGATACATAGTTGGATGTCTACTGTAACAATCATGAAGCAACGCCATCGCTTAGAATTGAAAAAATCAAGCCCTGGTAGGTCCCAAACAATGTCGTAGATTTTTCAGAAAGCTTTTCTTTATCCAATATATTCCGTATCTCAACGAATGTTTCAGTTTGATAAGTATAATACGTTGTTGTTTCTCAATCTCTTATCTTATTCTTCAAACGTAATAGTATGATCAATGAACTATCAATTGTAAAGCGTTAAACTTGATTACATACTAGCTTTATAACATGAATATTATGAGGACGATTTTGGGCGAAAAGAAACGATGAAGAAAGACAAGCAATAATAAGAAATATGAAAGTGAATTCAATAAACAAAGTTCAACTACCAATCTACTGGTTTCAGTAACAAAGTTCAACTACCAATCTACTGGTTTCAGTTTGACAAAATGAGATAAGAGTAAAAAAAAGATAACTGCAAGACCAGTAAAACAAGTTACAAAAATGTACCAAGCTTCCTCATCGAAAATATCAGCAAATGCTGGCATATTGCGGTACACGGTATTGACAAATTCCATAAAATAACTTTCGCTACGTCTGGACATTATTGTTCGCGTTATTTCCGTTTCGTAAGTTTAGGAACTGCAGCAGGATTAATTACTTGTGCAGGTGCAGGTACCAAGGAAGAAACGTACTCGATTAATAACAGAAACATTTCAGCAACGTCTAAGCGACGGCATTTAATTGATAGTAATTCCCCGTTATCTGGAACAAGCAACGCCTTAAATAAACTCTATTAATTCGTATTCTACCAAGGAATCTCCTGTTAAGAGTCAAATTGATATGGAGAGAAAATTTCAATGACTTGAAAAATCATTTTCATTTTCAAAAACATAAAATATCTCGCACATTGAGCTACTCATACGTTACATTTGCTGTTCAAAGCAACTGGTTGTCCTTAATATTAGTGAATTGTAACATTTCAATACTTGAAAACGAAAAAATGTATTAGCCATACAAACAGTAGAGACGAACGAAATGAGCATGTTGCAAATGAAAATAGCCTCAAGACAACAATTAATAGACTACTGGACGATTTGAACAGAATTTTTTCAGTAGAGAAAATCTAATTCAACTAAGGCATATTACGTAAAAAAAGAATAACGTACTTAGTTTTACTTCAATACAAGGATCTTCTTTCTGGCTACAGATAACTTCCGTACGTAAACGACAGGTAGGATTAGTTAGTTTGATATCCGTAAAGTTGATGCGATATGAAAATTGCCTACAAATCGTAAATTTTCCACCAAGTTGAAAACATCAATCAAGTTTCTAGCACCAAAGCCAACGCTCATACACATGAATTAAATTTAAGCAAATTTATAAAAAATAATAGAATCTATGGATCACTTTTAGGTCACGAAATCAGGGGAAGGAAATAGTATAAGAAGAGAAATTAGCAGATGAACTTACCTCAATGCAGCCGCACTTTCATGAAATGGATCAAACTTGATGGTGATAGCCCTGGCCGGTTTCAAATTGATCAATTTCGATAATCTTTTTACGGCATCAATTATACCACAAGACCTGGTTTTAGATCCAGTAAATAGCAAAGACATTTCCGGATATTGGCTATAGTTTTCCTCAAGAAACTCATCAACGAACCTCAAATGCAGTGTCACTGTGTCTCCTACCTACTGATACTGCGCCGACTCCAATCCAAACAGCTGAACCACGTACTCACGTAGTGATCGGCGGGAGGTGGGCGGTTGTTGCTTGTCTGTAGCACGTCGGTAGTTTTGAACAATCGGTAGGGCGGGAGGGCACTTCACACGACAGGTACCTCCGACCTACATTTTGGTTCCAGAAGCTTAATTTTGTCGTTAAGAGCCTGTGTTAAATTCATGTATTTTGACGACGGATAACTCGAGACTGGCTGAATTTATTTTCTTGAAATTATACTCGTTGGAAAGGAAATTTTATTGAGGATAATTTATTTTCTTCTCAATTTTTTGCTGGAAGCATTATTTTTGGAGTAATCGATTAAGAACTGAAATGCGTTTTTTTGACCAAACGCCTATGATTATCGCTCATTACGCGGAACAAAGACCTTTGGTCAAAAAAACGGGTTTTAGACGTTTCAGTCACTGAAACGCGTTTTTTTGACCAAAGGTCTTTGTTCCGCGTAATGAGCGGTAATCTAGGCGTTTGATAAAAAAAACGCGTTCCGAATTGATTACTCCAAAAATAATGCTTCCAGCGAAAAATCGAAAAGAAAATAATTTATCCTCAATAAAATTTCCTTTCCAACGAGTATACTTTCAAGAAAATAAATTCAGCCAGTCTCGAATTAAGCGCCGACAAAATACACGAATTTAACACAGGCTCTTATGTACAAATTAGGCTTGTAGAACCAAAATGTATGTTGGACGTACCTATTGTGTATAGTGCCTTAGTGCCGGCGGTAGTCAAAATTCCCAGTTGCTTCCTCCTTGATATGCATGAGGATGCAAAGTAGGCACCCTCTATCAAAACTGTGGTGGCAATTTTTGGACACTGCCCAAAAAGGTGATATTTCAAAAAATTGTTGAAATTTCAAATTTTTTTCTTTCATGTTATTCTATATATGAAAATGATGAAAAAATGCTCCTACTACTTTCCTGTATTTTTCAATATTGACATAAATGTAGCCCATTGTAGTTTCCCACATGCTTATGGCATTTTTGCCTGCTTATGGCATTTTTGCTGAATCACCTTTTCAGGCACGACTCTAGTGCTACCTATATTTGTATCCTCATGCAAATTTGGTCTTCTTGTGATTGATCAAAGTGTACATAGAAATAATGCCCCATTTCTTTGTTGTGTTCTGTAAATAAGTTTATGCTTTGTGTGAAAAAAAAAAAAAAAGAGGGGGAAATATATAACTGCGCAGGAAGAAAAATAAATTTGCACGGGATGAAATTGCGTTTCCACATCTCATGATTCACATTCAAATAATAATATTAAACGGGATCATTTAACCAATTCACCCGACTTGTGGCTCACATGATAATAAAAAAATTGAATGGGATACGTTTTAAGTACATCACGGGAACAGAATCGGAAAGGGGGAACAGAAATAGACAGGGATATGCAGTAATTCGATGTCGTATTACGCCCATGAACAAAGTTGTAGGTTAATGTGTAGAACAAAATGTTGAATTAAACTTCCAAATTTCATATAATTTTTAAAGGAAAAACACGCGACAGGCAGAGAACCGTTTTATTAGGTATACAAAGTTTTGACAACTACTACAAAATAACGTAAAAAAAAAAAAAAATTAAAAGAAGATTGAAAGTAGTAGAAATGTTATCTAGCTTATCTACCTATTCGAATAACCTACCTGCTCGCACTTGCCTATGAAGATGCCGCCTCGCACAGCTAAAAGTTTACAAACATTCAATTTTTTCACGTGGAAATTGGGCATCGTTCGATGAATTTTGAGATCAGAATTACAGCATTTGGACCATAAATACAAATGCCAATGTCTTGAATGAATCGACTTGTACTTGTCCAAACTTCATGAAGCATCGTCAATGCAAACATTGCTTAGGAATGCAGATTCGACTGAAGTTAGTGCATCAGTGGAAGCACGCAATGTACCACTTGGTCAAAAGAGAAAAAGAGGCCGACCAGCAAAAGCTAAGCGGGCGTTATTAACGCAGTGATGGTCTCCTCTGCCGTGTTTTGTGCATTTTTATTCCCGGGTAAAATTGTATGTAGATGTGTTCTGTATTGTTAAGTTGTATTAGTCAATAAATTTTACCGTTTGAACTTTTCCCGTGCAAAAAATCATTTTTTGTCGTGAATTTTTTTCTTTCCCGTTGTTTTGTGTTCTTTCCCGTGATTGGCACTTTATCAGGGCGAGTATTCCACTAATGAACTGCGATGAAGTACGCGTTGTGCGCGAGATAGGCAACCAGGGGAAACCACGCGAAGTACGTTCGCACAAGTGATACCCTACTTCGGTGCACTTTACGAGTTTGTTAGTGGAATACCCGCCCAGGACGTTCTCTTAATTTTTCGTCCCGTGTTGATAAATACATCCCAAAAAAAAGTATGTTTGCAGCTTCAGTGTGTATAACCAGAAAATAGTATATTTCTATACAAGGTGGTGAAAGGAAGGTTTGACATAGTGTTGGGTAAAAACCGGTATTTTTGGTTTTTTCATTAAAAGCTAACTAATTTTGTGAAATTGTAAAACACCGATATACCGGGTATATCAAGAAATGACCAATTTAGAATAATAACCGGTTAAATGTTGCAAAATTTGATTGCGTGAGAGCGCTAAAGTTCCCCAAATTATGAAGGCCTATAACAATACATTTTGTACCCTATCTAGATAGAAATAAAATGATAGAAAAAAAATCTAATTTTTGTCTGAATAGAAAATTTGACTCTAAGTGGTATATTTTTAGTTTTTACCAATTTTTACACAGTTTTGGCCGTTCCCTTCGGCTTTCATCAACTAGTAACTGACAATAAAAATACAAATCAACAATCGGGTAGACAGCAATTGTTAATTTGTATTTTTATTGTCAGTTACATTGCTAAAGGCTGGCGGGTACGGCCAAAACGGTGTAAAAATCGGTAAAAATATACCAGTAAAAATTCAAGCCAAATTTTCTATTCAGATTTATTTAATAATTTCACGGAAAAATTCAATCTAATTTTTGGATTTGTACATCGCTATGTACCAAGGGTAATATAGGGAAGGTTGCTACACTTTGCAAGGCGCAACACTGGGTCTACAGACAAAAACTAGGTTAAAAAAATGTAATTTCAAAATTTGGTAAAAAATTCTAAAAAATAACAAGAAAAATTGAAACAGAATAATTTTGTTCTTTTGACTTTTTCCGAGAATAGTCTATTTTGTAATGAGTGACGAAAAAAAACGGTATTAGAGCATCTAGAACACCCAAGTATTGACATACGCCATTTTGACTCCTAGAAAGAACATACCCCCATAAGAGCCCATGTTAAATTCGTGATTTTCAAGAAAGGATTACTCGAGAACGGCTAGATAGATTATCTTGAAATTAACGTCATTAGAAGGGAAATTTTATGTAGAATGAATCACCTTCTTTTCTTTTTTCACCCCCTGACGCACATTTTCCGAGTTATTGATTGATAAATAGTACAAGGTTTTCCGTACTTCATTTTGTTTCGTTGATCATGTTTCACACTTGTCTTTCGCGCACTTTCACGGAAAACCTTGTACCATTTATCAATCAATAACTCGGAAAATGAGCTTCGGAGAGTAAAAAAGAAGAGAAGATGATTTATTCTACACAAAATTTTCTTTTTAATGACGTTAATTTCAAGAAAATCTATAGAGCTGTTCTCGAGTAATCCTTTCTTCAAAATCACGAATTTTACATGGGTTCTTATGGGAGTACGTTCTTTCTAGGAGTCAAAATGGCGTATGTCAATACTCGGGTGTTCTAGATGCTTTAACCATTGACTATATACACTTCGTAAGCAGACGTACAAACCTTTTGTTAAAAGAGTTGTCGTTTCGTTGGAAACTGCTACCTGAGTGCGCTGGGTGTTAACCGTTGGTGCAAAGGAGAGAGAACATACATCCCTCTCTGTTACACCCACGTCTTAACACCTGGCGCGATCTGTTATTCGTTTCCAACGTGCGTCCGAAAACCGACAACATTTTAACAATAGGTTTGTACGTCTGCTTACGAAGTGTATATAGTCAATGCTTTAACGATATTGGAACAAGCGCAGTGTAGCCACACAAGCAAAGCAAGTGTGGATTTGCGAGTTCCAATATCGTTTGATTTTGACACAAATTACAAACAGCACTTTTCATAATACTTGAAATGGAAGGAACACTTTCACTATATGTTATGTGGACTGCGCTGCGACTGAAAAAAGCGTGCACAGATGTAATAAGGTTTGCCGTATACGGCACTGACCACGCGTATTCAAAATACACGCGTCACACCTTTCCGCACTGAGCGAACGTGTTCAATGCCGGTTATAAATCGCCGTGAGCGTTACACTATGATGTTGAGCCGTATTTTTTACCGCTTAGCGCAGTCCATATACAATATATAGTCAAAGAAGGAACACTTGAGCCTACAATAAATTGGGTATCGCTCAAAAAGAATGTGTACAAATTGTTCAAATGGCACCACTGACGTGATTTTCGCGATAGGTGAAACATTTTCGCCACTGGTAAAACATTTTTGCCACGTTCTGATAACGGCATGTTTTGCTACAAAAAACAAACACAATACTCAACACTTTTGCTTCATTTCAAAACAATCAAATTGTTGGGATTGCTTATAGTTAGGGATGGACCTAGGAAAAATTTTTCAAAGTTACTTGGAAAAGAAAGAAATGAAAGAAAGAAATTTATTTTATCTTTCCTTTCCAAAATTTCATTTTTTTCCTTTCCGAAATTCCCAATTTTCCCATCAATCGGAGCTAAAATATTTGTTTCATTGGAATCATTGCCGAATTACAGAATATACAATCTAACATCTTTTCCTAATATCTTTTACTCGTATTTCTTTTGTGAGGTGAGATGAGATTGTGACATTGTCTTTCGAATTTTGATAGATTTTGAATACTTGAACAGTTTGGGCAACCCGACGAACCAATTCGGACCGGGCAGCGCTAGCATCGCGCAAAATTTTTGAATTTTTTAAAATCTCTCAAAAATATGATCATCTGAAAGAAAATTTTCCACTCTTCAATTTCGTTCCTTACAAGTACACGCCTAAATTCATTATTTTTGGAGAAATTTGAGAAAAACTAAAAAATCACCTTTGGTTTTAAGTCAGGATCACCTTATCAGTACTTTCCAGGTATTTCACATGGGCAACGCTAGCGATCCTACAATATGCCCGGTCCGAATCAGCGTGTTTGTTTAGAGAAAAATATATTCTTATTGGTTGAGATATAATTTGAGTTTAGAATAGAAAGAAAATCATGTTTTACCATTGCTAAACAAAGAGCTGGTGTGATTGTATTAATGGAAATGATAGTATATGATGAGAGAAATCTGTTTTCACCTAAATTTCCTTAAATTTCCATTATTTCTTTCCGGAAAGAAATCTAATTGAAAAAAAAATAAATAAATAAATTTCTTTCCAAGGCACATCCCTACTTATAGTATAGTCTGATCCCAAATAGAATGGGTCAACAAACCCGCGACCTGCTTTCATCCAAAAAAATTGATTACAATGCGAGGAAGTGGTTCTCGGGTTTGTTTACGTGACCCATTCTATTTGCAATCAGGCTATAGTTATTGTTACAGTGCGCTGAGCTTAATACAGGAAATTGCAACAGTGCAGTCGGTGCACCGGTCATTCATGTCAGGACTGGGTTAAATACTTGGTCAATTTTCAAGGGTAATTAACCGGTTGAATAATCGGGACTAGATAACTAATATTCCTTCTGGCGCACTTACTCATTTCTCTTGCGCAGAGCACAATTTTCCCCTTTTTTCAGTCTCTTTTGAAATCTTTGAAATCCTGCAATTTGTGAATATTTAGCTGTTTTTAAAACAAACATACATCATTTCAACCTTGACGTTCACATTTCTCTGGCGCAGAGCTTAATTTTCCCATTTTTCAGCCTCTTTGTATTCTTCCAATTTGTAAATATTTAGCTGTTTTTTAAACAAATATGAGAGATATTCATTCTGGCATACTTACTCATTTTTCTAACGTAGAGCACGATTTTCTCATTTTTTCAACCTTTCCAATCAAACCAATCAAGCTAAAGTGATTCATCTCTGTAATGAAATCTCTCTCATTAGAGCTCCATTCCAGTACTTTTAAAATGGAAGAAATCCAAAATTTTCATTTTAGCCCACTTATTAACGCAGAGAACAATCTTCTCATTTCCTCAAGTTCTTCATTGTGAATATTTAGTTCTTTTTAAACCAAATATGAACCTTCCTTGCTGGTTTGAAATTAAGTTTGTTGAGCTTGGAAGCCAGGATATACCATCATACACCCTGAATTATCATCATGTGGAAATTTCACAATCGTTGAAGAAACTGTATAATATAAAATGACATTGAGATCTACCTAACGTATCCTCAAAAAAGGGACGCCGTTAGATTTGTCAAACAAACACACGTTAGAAAGGAACTTGACTTAATTTTAGTCTTATATTTATCGATGATTTCAGAGTTTTTGTATCAATTTTTGTGGTTGGCTGCTAGCTGCAGGCTGCAGGTTGTTCACAATCACTTTTTCATTTTTTTTTTTTCTCATCTTAACGAAAATATTTGTAAGGGAACGTACTAAAGCAGAGGTATCATGAATTCACATATACGGACGCAATCTATGTGTAAAGAAACCGTCACTACAGGTGTAGAGAATAGGGCTACAACTCTACAAGTCTGCGTTACTTACGGGTGAAAGATATCATAGGTTTACCTACACCGTATACCGACACTGTAAACGTTTGCACTTACATTCGTCAATTCATAAACTTATATAGAATCGCGTTGTTTTACGTAGCTTGCAAGGGTAGCGCAGTGGAATAAGCATCTATCGCCGTTCGTAGAATAAGAAAGCCAATTAACGAATACTTTACTTTTCCTAAATACAATTTTCGGTACACAGTCATGATCATATCAATTTCTAGAGCCTAGATCAATTTCTCGCTTTCTTGACACTTAACGGACACAAATACAACAACATGGTCCATCAGTCTACTGATGTTAGAGATCTCATAACCCTGACAGAAGATGTACACCGCTGCTGTCGCTGAGAAAAAGACTCCTAACTGAACCAAAGGGACAGCGAGCTGCTGCCACCAAATAGATTTGTATACCACAATTCTATTCATATTGTAGATATACCAGAATAAATTTATTACCGCAAATTTATTCTCATTGTAGGTACTCCGGAATGAATTACATATCGCAAATTTATCCTTACCGCAGAAATATCGGAATAGATTTTATACCGCTAATCTATTCAGTATTCCAGACCGATTGCCGCGACAAAGTTCTCAGTCGTTAACCCTGGACAGTAGCTTGTAAGCTAATAGGGTAGTGAGGTCACTAGTTTGAACGTTTGTTGACATTACTTCTTTCCATTCGCCTACCGCCCTTTTGCGTGAAAGTCAGCACAACACTATACAATTTACATGTCACTAAGTGAAGAAACCAAATATAATTATATTTCACCGTCATGCTTTATTAATCATTATATTTGCACTATACACAAAGAAATCTCTTTCCCAAAATTTTCAAATCTGACCGTACCCGCCGTTTACCTCATATTTCTGACCAATTGCCAACCGTGACTTGTGAGTCTGTGACTCTCAATCTACCCGTGAGATCAAAATCAAAACGATTATTACTCACCAAAGTGTACAACATACAGACAGTACAACAGTTTCGAGCACGGTACAATAAAGAGGTATTGACACTTGCCTATGTTCACCATTACTAATGCTGTCACGAGAAATAATGTACTTTAGTGTTTTGCCACTATGTAGAGCCACTCATCCGTTCCCCAGTTATACATAGAGTCTTTCAGTCTTATATAAATTCACTATTTTTAAAAAAGTTGTAGAAAAGTCAGGAATCGACCAAAAAATCTGAAACTTGGTACAAATAGACTACTCATTATGCTCATATATTTCAAAAAAATTATTCTCATTTGGAAATTTCTTGATTTTATATAACCCTTGGAAATTTGTCAATACTATGGTACCTCCGGTAAGGTAACAACTATAGACCTCTAAAAACACAAGATCGCTAACTTCAATAGTTCGTTGGTTCTGCCTATAGACCTCTAAAAACACAAGATCGCTAACTTCGATAGTTCGTTGGCCACACGTACAAGAATCGCTGCAGTCAACCTTCTTTAACACAGGCTCTTATGGAGAGTTGACACTAAAACTCATTTTCCTCCACAAATATTCAGTTTTTCAAAAAAATGAAGAGATGTGAATTTATTCTGCATAAAATTTCCTTTCATATGCGCCAAACTTCGAGCGAATCCGTGAAATTTTTTTCTCCCTTCCATAAGAATACACTGAGTGCGACTTTGCGACATCTGGTGGGATAAACTATAGAAACAATTTCAGGGTACGAAAATTTAACACAGCGTAGATGGCGAGTTAGCGATCTTGTGTTTCTAGGGGTCTGTAGTTCTGCCACACGTACAAAAATCGTTGCAGTCAACCTTCAGCACTTTAACACAGGCTCTTATGGAGAGTTGACACTAAAACTCATTTTCCACCTCAAATATCAATTTTTTTAAAAAGTGAAAACATGTGAATTTATTCTGCATAAAATTTCCTTTCATATGCGTCCAACTTCGAGCGAATCCGTGAAATTTTTTCCTCCCATAAGAATACATTGAGTGCGACTTTACGACATCTGGTGGGATAAACTATAAAAACAGATTCAGGGTCTAAAAATTCAACATGGCTGAAAATTCAACACAGCGTAGATGGTGAGTTGGCGATCTTGTGTTTCTAGGGGTCTGTAGTAACAACGCTGGTGGTGTGCGGAAGGCATTCACAACGGCGCAGCGAACGCAGCGGAATTCTGTATGAACTACATTATTTTTGTGTGACAAGAATGTGTAGTGTCAATACCTCTTTATTGTACCGTGGTTTCGACTAAAGATACCTAGAAGAACAAGATAACGCACGGAAGTAGTTACAGTGTTCCGCCGCAGGTACGAAAATCGCCAGCAGTCGCGAGATTCAATTCTAACATGGGCTCTTATGTGAAATTCAAAAAAATTTGTAGAAATCCTTGAATATCTTCAAAACTATTACATTTCAAGAAAAATGAAGAGATGTGAATTCATTCGACATAAAATTTCCTTTCAGAAAAGTCTGCTTGCGAATGAATCCGTTAAAATTTTTCTCCCATAAGAATGAACGTAACGCGACAGCGACATCTGGTGGGATAAATCAGGTGAACAGAATTCGGGTACACAAATTTAACTCGTGTTATACGGCGCGTGCGTTATCTTGTTCCTCCAGGTATCTTTAGTTTCGACACATCTTTTATTTTTCAAACCGGGCGACTGCTGGCTGCAGGCTGAAAGCCGACCACAGTACTGCCTCAGGCTCGAGGCGACCTTAGACCATATAATAGATAGACCGAGCATAGTGTTAGTAGTGCAATAAGGATCATCGGACCCTTTATTGCTAGCGCGGTTGACTGCGGTGAAGGAGACGCTGCACTATGTGTTTCACTCCGCCGCGTGTTCACCCTCTACGCGCATAAAAATGTAAACAGGGTCCAGCGATCCTCATTTTCTCATCATATCCTCGCATCAATGGTTAACATACGCTTATATGGCCAATGCTCGGTCTATCTATTATATGGTCTAAGGAGGCGGCTTGTTACGCGGCTTGCGTTTTAGCATTTTATCTTTTTTTATCGGCCATGGTCTATCTCAGCCGGTGTTTTTTTCCTGGTTTCCTTCATTTTTGCCATGTTTTTGAGGTGTTCTTTTTATGATTGCATTTATCATAATCGTTTTTAGGGTCGGCGCCGGCACTACCCGACCATATTCGGACCGGGCAGCGCTAGCATCGCGCAAAAATTTTTGAATTTTTCAAAATCTCTCAAAAATATGATCATCTGAAAGAAAATTTTCCACTCTTCAATTTCGTTCCTTACAAGTACACGCCTAAATTCATTATTTTTGGAGAAATTTAAGAAAAACTAAAAAATCACCTTTGGTTTTAAGTCAGGATCACTGTTGGCTTATCAGTACTTTCCAGGTATTTCACATAGGCAACGCTAGCGATCCTATAGTCTGTCCGCAAATAGAATAGACCGATGTAAGCACATCCGCGAACCGCTTCCTCCCATCGTAATCAATTTTGACGTATTGCCGCGGGTCGCGGGTTTGTTTACATCGGTCTATTCTATTTGCGGACAGACTATACAATATGCCAGGTCCGAAATGTAATCACTATTTTCTTTCTTCTTCTTGGGGTAAGTTCAGTCGCTCACGTCACGGCATGGTAAACCACAACGCAGTAAGTTGTGGTATTTTTATTGAAAATATGATGTATGATACTATTGATCGTTTCAAAATTGATAACACATTTTTGTTTACTTTCGTTTTGGTAGGAGATATTACATGTAAAACACCTCTATTTTGAAAAATTCAAGGTGACCATTTCTAAGAGAGCATTTCAACGGCTACAACTTTTGTTCTTGGCAATTTTTCATGAAACTCTTTCATTTTTGAGCAAAACTTGAAAACCACTTATTCCCCATATGCAAGTATAGAAAATTTCATACCAAAACGAAAGTAAACAAAAATGTGTTATCAATTTTGAAACGATCAATGTTAATTACGCCTGGCGCCTAGCCTAACTTGTTTTTGTGTTGTTTCTCCTATCTTTGATTGTGTGTTTGCATTCATCAGCCTATTAATAAATTTGATTCAAATTATAAATTTACTAGTGGTCTGAGAGAGATCGAGTTATCATTTTATAATATAGGGTAGATTTTCGTTCTCATCTGGGAACAGTTAGTTTATTCATGATTATTATTGATTAATTAGCCGCTGCTGATTAATTCGTTAGGATGACGAGAAGGAATGAAACAATAAAAATAGTAGCTTCTTGTTTTTATTATCCAACATTGGCAAATTGAAAAGATCGACTACAAGATCGACTACTAATGGAACCAAACGTCTTAATTGCGATGGAAAAGAATATAGAGTAATTAAATGTGAATTCTTGAAATTGGTCTAAACAATGTGAATGGTGAAGCGGTACGTAGAGCAAAATCTAAAATGAATAATTGTTGAGTATCCTGATCATAAAATCGGTATCTAATTACAATGACTCTAGTCTCCAATCTGAGTTTGTAGTTCTATTCCATAGAACGTGAAGACCTGAGTGGAGAGTATATGAGGTATGATGAATAGTTTGGATGAATAATTATCCAAATTTTATTATTTCAACTTGCAGTAGGTATAAGGCTATAAGGCACATTTAGTTTGTAGTGCCGGTTCTTACGCCTGGTGTTAGAAGCCAAATATCTTAAATCAATATTTCGCAATGTACCTATAGGAATATGTATTGGAATCCAAAAATTTTGTTTTGATGGAATGTGAATCTCGTTATTATTAGCGAAAAGGAGGAGCTTGCCGGGAATACTTCTATGACTTGGTTTGATACACTGTATCCTATACAGATAGATAGATGAAAGCTGAACGTAATTCACAAAGCTTCTTCTATCAATTACCTAGTTGTTGGGCGTTTGTTTCTTTCACAAAATGAGTTTGTACTCAAGTGGAAGTTGGTTAGTTGTATTCAATAAAATATGATCAATGAAATATGATTACTTGAATGTGAACTGAGGAGCACAAACTTTTCCTCCACGGACCCACAGGAAACTGAAATGAATAATTGCGGGAATAAAAACGTACGGAACAGAATGACTTGAAAGTTGATCATGAATTGCAAATGCGGTATCCCGGCTTTGTGATCCACAATTCACTTTTGAATTTCAATTTATACCTATTAGTTCTAAGTACTTTGAGGTTGACTACAAACGTAGTATGATAATTACCGGTACATTGTTGGGTTTTGAGTAGACAAATGAAGTTTGTGATAGTATTAATTAATCAAGGATTTCAATTCTGCGATTTTACGATTTGTGTTACTATTATCCTTATCTCACATCGAAAATGACAATTAATTCATTTTGATGACAATTAAAGTCATAAACGTTCATCAATTTCCACGAAGACACCGGTACGGTAAGAGTTAACACGGAAGAATATGCACATTACTGGCTAACCTTCCCCGACTTGCGTTGCTTAGCCTCAATTTGATCATCTAAAATTCAGCTATATTTGATCCACGATCAATAAAAAAAAATAATTATTATGAATATTCACAATACCAAAAACCAATGGTCCTTTGTTACGGAGGAGTAAAAAAAATATCAGTGTTGGGTCACTTCAAGTTATTGCTTATTAATTGTCGAGTGCGTTAGCTTTTACAAATAGAAATATAGAATCAAGAAGATGTGATGTGAATTCTTGAAATGGGTTCAAATGATATGAATGAAATTGAATACAATTGAAAGGGAATGTCTTACAACGCCATGGGGATATGAAATGAATATTTAAAAATAAAAATGTAGGTAATAGGTTCACGCCGACCCTATTACTAAGTAGCTCGCTACGTAGCTTGTTATTAATTTGTTTTTCGATTAGGATAGCGTTTTTCTGAATGTCACAGATAAAGGTGATGTTTTACGCGCGTGTCGATAGAATTCCTCATTGATGTTGTCGCCAGCAGCTTACAGATTACCCAATAATTATTACTGTAATCACGATCACACAAAAAATATGGCTTCAAAGAAGCATCCATTATTCGTGCCCCGCGAGATGGGTACAATTGATTACGCGAAACTGTATATATCTATGAAAGAACTGTTGCGCACAAGAAGCTTATTCGGACCTAGCAGACCCGTCGCGCGCTAGCGTCGCGCCTTATCAACGTTAGGATGAAAATCAAAAATACTACGAAGAAACACGTTCCATACTTTTTTCTCGGAAAATATTGTACGTATGAGAAGAACTTCAGGGATATGTTTGTGGTGTCGAAAATTTTCTTTCAAATGAGTTATATTTCATAAGAATTGAAAGAATTTGAATAAAGTTATGAAGCAATTATACAGAACTCTCATGCAAAATTGGGAATTTCATCCTAACCTTGATAACAGCATCGTGCGTATGTATGTTTGTAGTGGTGTGTTGAAACCTAAGTTCTAAGAACTGCCGCGAGGTGTCAGCCACTCCGTTGCTAGGTCCGAATAAGAAAATTACACATTCATACCACATACAGATGCGTTCCATGCACACGTGCATAAACAATAGTTCGTCAACTTCTGCTGCGGGGAAAATGAAGAAGTGTCTTATAAACCGGTTTTCCCCCAAGGTGATCCTCTTTGCTATTCTATAAAAACTGTTGTAATTGCTGAAAAACGCAAGACACGTAAAAAACACAAGTCCGTGGAGCTCCACAGTTGTACAGGGATAACAATTATTACCGATGAGTGTCAATTATGTCAATTTTAACGTGTGAAAATAGTTTTGTTCATCGAATTTCATTGAATTTCTTCAAAACTAGTCGGGTGGTGCATCAATTTAATTCATGAATATAATATATTAAATGGATGGTGTATCAATTTATGGTGACACATGCTTTCTAAAAGTAATCATATTTTTTTCTTTTCTTTTCATTATTTTCTAGGGCTTGGAATTTAACAGTTATTTAACAGTTATTTTCTGTGACCGAAAAAAAAGTATCACTTTTGACCCATTGACCGATAACCGTTTTACAAAATTGTGACTAGTTTCATGAGAGTTATTGACCGATATAATAACTCTCAAAATGGTCATAACAGTTATGGTGACCGAAATAATAACGGTCAGAATGAGATAATGGTCAAGTTTTTCCATCATATACTTCTGCTTTCCAAAAGAATCACACTAATTGAAACCCAACAATTTTGTATTTTCCCCAACAGATATCCAAAAACTGGAAGTTTTTTGCCCCCCCACATCCTCACTACAGAATGCGATCTGCACAATACTTTTTTCAGTTTTACTCTTTTTTCCATATGATGATTGAAAGATTGGTGATGGCGGAATTTTATCCCTCCCCCATCCTCTCACTGTGGAAAGCAATCTTCACATACTTTGTTTCAGTTTCGGTTTTTCTCTATATTTCTCAGAATATGATTAAAAGATTAAAGATTAATTACGGAAAATGGTTTAGGTATGGAATTTTTCACTATCATTATTGTGAATTTTTCGAATTTATAGGTTGACCAAAATTTTTTGGTTATAACAGTTATAACCGTTTTTTAGGCCCAAATTCGACCGTTTGACCTTTTTGACCTTTAACCGTTAAAAAAGGAATTTCTGAGAGTTAACCGGAAAAAAATGACGGTCAAAAACCCTATTATTTTCAAATACCTAAATTAGCTTAGTCATGTTTTTTTTTTTTTTTGGTGGAGTGAATGTTCAGAAATCTGTCTTTCTAGTACTTGTTATATTTCAGTTGTTGGGGAGGTATCTAAGATTAATATCATTTTGTTCCTTATATTTTTTATTTTTTTGAGTAATTCTCTTTCCTCTTTTCTAAACTCATTATACTTCTCCAAAAACTCCTTTGAATTCCCATGTTCTTCCTGAGAGATTAATAGTTCCTCAAAAAGCTTATCATTCTTTTTAAAACTATTACTCATTTCCTTATTCTTCATAATAATTTGTTGGGTTAATTTCTTGTTACCATCCATTATGAAAGTTATTTATATGTAAAAATTTATATGTTTTATTTCTTCCATGGACAAGATTTATATCTAAAACACGTTTCTCTATAAAATTACGGCTCATTATGACAAATTCAAATTTTATTTTTTACAATTCATCGCATATAAATTCATTACACATTTTTTTCCCCCTTCAAATTTTATTTTTTACAATTCACCGCATATAAATTCATTAATACCGAGCGCTTTCGACTAACGTCGTCTTCCGGGTGGACAAAAAGCATTTGGCTCATAAAAGATGGAACATACTTGTATGAAGGAGTAAATGATGAACCAAATAAATCATGAATAATAAACACGGTAGTAAAAACTGCAGTAATAGAAAAGAACTCACAAAAGGAAGGGAAAGGAACCTAATGAAATAATAATTAGAATTAGAATGAAATAAATTAAAATTAAATTAAAATTAGGTCTTGTGTAAAATCATTCAGAAAACCGGGTTATTTTTAATTAACGGTAAACCTAAAAAACCGGTTAATAAGAGCGCATAACCAATCAATCGCCAAAATTTAAACAACAATTCCAAATTCCAATTGATAATTTGACAAATTTGAGAAGAAGAGGAAGAGACTAGAGAAGTTGATGAGAATTACTGAGATAAATGTAAAGGATTAGGAATTATCAATTAAGATATTTCTCAATCATTACCACTTAAATCGAGACTCCACTGCACTGTTTGGCCAGATCACCTATTTTGCTTCTCGGGCATTAATTTTCATTAAAAGCTTGTAGGTATACTTTTGGTGTCTATATTACTATTGGAAAAGTTCTTGATACACTACATTTTGCGTTCAATTAACAACAAGAATGCACAAAACCGAAAATTTTTATTCTTGTTTGTTCTCAATGGTTGTGACTGATGAACATAAAATGCTTTAATGTTCAAAGCTGACATGAATTTGCTACAATATGTACTAGGATGACAGATTTTAGCAAATAAATATTTCTATCCTTGTCATTTCATCCAGAAAAATATGGTTCCAATCAAAGATAACACTGTTTAAAATTTTTCCACTTAGCTGCATATACGTCACTATTTACATACTATTACAAAAATTACGGCTTCCTTAACGAAGTTAAACGAGGAACGCAGGGAACCTGTTTTATGATTCGAATGAGATTTGGTTTTGAAAATTCAAGGAAGCCTAGATCATATATAGCTCGACAGTCGAAATTTTTCCAAGTCCCCCTTCTATCATATATAGCTCGAGAGTCGAAATTTTTCTAAGTTCCCCTCCTATCATATATAGCTCGAGAGTCGAAATTTTTCTAAGTCCCTCTCCTATCATATATGGCTCGAGAGTCGAAATTTTTCTAAGTCCCCCTTCTATCATATATGGCTCGAGAGTCGAAATTTTTCTAAGTCCCTCTTCTATCATATATAGCTCGAGAGTCGAAATTTTTCTAAGTCCCCCTCCTATCATATATGGCTCGAGAGTCGAAATTTTTCTAAGTCCCCCTTCTATGATATATAGCTCGAGAGTCGAAATTTTTCTAAGTCCCTCTCCTATCATATATGGCTCGAGGGTCGAAATTTTTCTAAGTTTTTCGCTGGACGGCGCACGGCGGACGGCGGACGCCAGATTTTTCAAATAGCCCCCCATAAAACAGGTTCCCTGTTAAAACTAGTGAATGTCTTGATGAAAATGTGCTTGTATTAAGAAACTATCATTACCATCGTTTTTCTCGTTGAAAATTGAAGAAGAACATCGACTTTCAACTTGGCTTCCTTATTGTTTGAAAAGAAAACAATTTTTCTCGTGATCGGTAATTTGCACATACATCCATTCTACTTTGTACAGCAGAGCTGCTGCACTGCCGTACAAAGTAGAATAGTAGAATGGGCGTATCTCCATAACCACGATCTGCGAAAAGAGGATGTTTCAACTCCAGCAAAAATATCCGTTTTCGCTGATCGTTAATATTCAGTTACGTCCATTCTATTTTGTACGGCAGAGCTGATGTAGCCAGGGATGACAAGCCAAAGCCAATCAACGGCTTAAGCCTCATCCACACGAGAGATTTTTCGAGGAGAATATGGTGGGGAATATGAAGTGGGCGGAGCGTAATCGGAACGCTTGGTGAGAATATGAGGTGAAAACAAAGTTGACATGTTCAACTTCTTGGGGAGAATTCGAAGGGAAATGTGAGTAGTGTTGCGTGTGCACGGTAAGAGTGCGTTACTAACAACGTGATCGCCATACGCCTACAGACAGCCACACAAATAGCAGCATACGTAAAACTAGTCTTCTCTACTTTTCTCTCATCACACGTGTGGATGGATTTTTGTATCACAGGAGAAAATATGCGCGCGCACGCTCATTTTATCCTGTGATACAAAAATCCATCTGAGAGAAAAGTAGGAAAGACTAGTGTTACGTATGCTGCTATCTGCGTGGCTGTCTGTAGGCGTATGGCGATCACGTTGTTAGTAACGCACTCTTACCGTGCACACGCAACACTACTCACATTTCCTTTCAAATTTTCCCCAAGAAGTTGAACATGTTCAACTTCGTTCTCACCTCATATTCTCACCGAGCGTTCCAATTACGCTCCGCCCACTTCATATTCCCCAATGTATAGACCGAGTTATTGTGACGGCACAGCGTGATTTTCATGACGTGATCATAGGGCAAAGGTACCTAAAATTTATACGAATTTATCCAATCTCAAATTTGCTCCCCATAAGAAAAGCACAGGGAGCATTCGATCATATGGTATTAATCAAGAATGAGACAGGATTGAGGAGAGAAATGATTATTTTCAAAAGTCGACTATCTCACGCATTATAAATATCAACTTTTTTCTCCTCAATCCAGGGCTTGCACAATAACAGTTATTTTTCGGTTAACTGATATAACCGAAATGAAAATATCAATTTTGACCGATTGACCGTTAACCGTTATAATTGACGATCGATCTTGACCGATTGACCGTTAACCGTTATTTTTTCGGTTATAACTGTTATTTGACCGAAAATTCTAGGTCTTCTAACAACGTTAACCGAAAATTTTAGGACTTTGACCGAAATATTTTTCAACATTTAACAGTTATTGGTCAAAATACAGCTTGACAGATAACTGATAACCGAAAAAATTGGGAGGAACATTTTGACCAATAACCGATAACCGAAAAAATTTGTGAGGTCATTTGACCGATAACCGCGTTAACCGTTAAAAAAATTTCGGTCGCAAGCCCTGCCTCAATCCTTTCTAATTTTCATTTAATTCCATACTGATTTTGGCTCCCCGTGCTTTTCTTATGGGAGCAAAAAAGCGATTGGAACAATTCGACCTACTATCGATATTGTTGTTATCAGAAATAACTCGGTCTATTCTCCTCGAAAACTCTCTCGTGTGGATGAGGCAGCAGGGGTGGGCACGGATCGCAAAAATTTGATCCGGATCGGATCGCGAATCATCGGTCTTTTGGCGAATCGGTTCGCGGATCAATCGTTGTTCATTGAAAACGACCCGGATCACGGATCACAGATCCCAATCAGTAACAATTCTTTGCGATCCGACGGATCTATCAACTGCGGATCAGAGCATTTGATCCGTGATCCGAGAATCAGCAATTCGGGATCCGCGAACCATTGATCCGTGATCCGCGAATAATTATTCTAAGCAAAGAGCAAGCTAGAATTCACTGAAGTACGTAGCGTAGTATACAATGAAAACGAGAACTCAAAGAGAAGGTAAATTTTTTTTTTCTTTCTCCATGGAGAATGTGGTTGTTTTGCAATGTGAAAAAGTTATAAGGTTCTAGAGCTTTTCACTTCAATCTGGAGCAAGAAAAAAACGCGATCCGCGCGGATCAATGCAAATGATTCGGATCAAATCAACCATAAATGAAAAAATGATCCGAATAGGGATCGCCAATTTTTGATCCGTGATCCGTGCCCAGCCCTGCTTAGCAGAAGCAGCAGCTGGTTTTGAACGGCTTATTAAGCCAGTCGTAAGCCAGCAGTTCAAAACTTCAAAATGTAAAAAGCCAATGAAAAGCCAATGAATCTGTCAGGGTTGCGATGTTTTAAACAAACGATGTTTAAAACATGTTTAAAACAGCAAAAATCGAGAAATTTACATTGCCTCTTATGAGAATGTTTTAAACGTTTTAAACAAATTTTTTGTTTTGAACGTGTTTTTTTTTTTTAAAAAAAAAAACGTTTTTTTTTGCAACCCTGGAATCTGTGGAAGCAGTAGAAGCAGCTAATCAATAAAGAAAGACCGGAAAAATATGAAATTTGTTAATAAAATGATAAATTGACCATTTCTGCAATGTCTAAGACAAAGTTCCGCAAGACTTGTTGATGTTTCATTTATTTGTGATTGTTAGGGCCAGCAAAGTACTACACTTCACTATCATTGTATTCGTGGGCACGTGAGTATGTGACATTTGTCCCGCAAACTAGTGTTGGGGAAAAACTGGTATTTCTGATTAACCGGTTATACGGTTATTTTGAAACTTGAGCTACGGTTAACCGGTTACTTCTTCATCAAAATAACCGGTTAGCCGGTTCAACCTATAACTTTTTCAAAAGTAATAAACATGATAAATACCTGGTTACCGGCAATAAAATAACCGGTTAACCGTTGTTTGAAATACCTGTTGACATATTAATTATACAAAAGATACATTTTGCCTGATCCTTAAAGGCAAATCTTTAGTGCGTTGGTTAACCGGTGCTTACAAATATACTCGGTTATTTATATCAACAAAATGTCCGGTTTTTTACGGTTATTCAAAATAAAATGACCGGTTTGGGAATGACAAAAAGCCGTTTGGAAAGCCAATCAAAATCAGCCCAACGGCTTACAAGCTTAAGCCGAAGTTTAAGCCAATGACAAACGGCTTGTCATCCCTGAATGTAGCGCAGCGCCTCGTTGTTTACAATGAGCTGAGCACACCTCTTTTCAAATACCTTGGAACTATGTTCCCAAATAAGAAGGCAATGGAAAATGGAAGCAAAGGTGGTACCAATAGTTATAAGTTATAACAACAACGTCGGTGATACCAAGGCGTATAAAGCGTCGTTCACACTAGCGTTATTTTCCGCGTTAACCAGTTGTGACGTTCTACCAGTCACTGAATATCTCTTGACGCCAATAATAAAGAACAATTACGAAAACCGAGCTTTATTACTGGTACCGCAAGTACAACACTTCTAAACACCGTTAAACTGTAACACAATCGCGTTAAAGAACGAGAACACGTTAACTATCGCTTTCAAGATTACAACTGAATCGCTTTATCGGGTTGCTGCCGGCTATTTATAGTCTCACCCTTATTTCCAAAATTCTCGAGATTTCTTCTAGAACGGCAAACAGGTTATGCAAGAGTGCTTACAATCAATCGAGCACGTTCTAGGTTGTTCAAGCGTATTCGGCAAAGTAGTTAAGCGATAAGTACGCTTCCTTGCGGCGTCTGCTATTATTAAAAGTTTAGCGGCATGTGCAAGCTTGGTGCTTGCGCCTTCATAGCAGAACGCCACACTTTCCCCTCCTCAGTTTTGAACGTCCCGTTCAAACGCCGGACTCCATACAGCTAGTCTATTTCGGTGGACCACTTTGAACTTTCTGTCCTGTTGGATGCGATAGATGACATCGTTGATTCTCTTCACGACTGTCCAAGGTCCTTCCCAATTGCACTGTAATTTTGGGTTCTTCCCTTTCTTTCTCTGTGGGTTGTAGAACCACACCCTATCCTGAGGTTCAAACTTGGTTTCATCTGCACAGATGTCATAGCGTGCCTTCATCCGGTTGCTAGCAACTTCTAAATTTTCCCTGACCAGCTCATGTACTTGCTTAAGTCGGTTCTTCAGTTCTTGCGTAAATGGCTTGACTTCTTGAGGTGGCTGTGGAGGGGTGCCCAGCTCTAAATCACATGGTAATCGAAGTTCTCTTCCAAAAATGATTTTTGCAGGTGTTTCCTTGGTGCTCTCATGGATTGAAGACCGATAGGCTAGCAGGAACAATGGAAGTAGCTTGTCCCAATTCCGCTGGTCACTATCAATTACTTTGGATAGAAATTGGTCTATTGTTTTGTTGAACCTCTCGACCATACCATCAGATTGTGGGTGGAGTGGTGTTGTACGAGTTTTCCTCAATCCCATCAGCTTAGCCACTTCTCCAAATACCTGGGATTCAAAGTTTCTTCCCTGGTCTGAGTGTAACTCCAGAGGTACTCCAAACCTTGAAATCCAGTTTTCCACCAGCGCTGTTGCAACAGTGACGGCTTCACAATTTGGCAGTGGGTAAGCATCCATCCATTTGCTGAAATAATCTCCTACCACTAGAATATAACGATTACCTTGGTCAGTTTCTGGAAATGGTCCTGAGATATCTGCCGCAATCCGTTCAAAAGGGTATCCCACATTGTAGATTCGCATCTTAGCTCGGCCCCTAGTATTGGGCCCCTTACTGGCATTACATGTTCTGCAACATTGAATCCAATCCTCATATCACTTCTACAGGCTGGCCAGTAAAACCGTTCCCGAATCTGGGATAACGCCGCGTTATTTTTATTTTCCTGGTCTGGGGTTGGACCGGTTCAACTTTAACGCGGCGTTATCGACTGTAACGCGGAAAATAACACTAGTGTGAACGACGCTTAAAATAGAGAGGTGTGATCACTTAGCGTAGTAGTCAGGCGCAGTTAACGTTTCAATGACGTCACGGGAATGTAGGTTATACATAGCGCTTATGGATCAATCTCGAAAAAAATGAAATACAAAACTGTCGACTTGATAAAAAAATTGAAGAGAGGTAAATTTGTTCCTTGTGTAATTTCCTATCAGGTGACACCTATGTTGGGAGTTTTTGTTGGAGAATCTAAAATCCATGTAATTAGATAGGGTATGCTAGTTGCGTTCTGTTTACTACCGAAGTGATCACACCTACTCATTTTATAGACCTTGGGTGATACCAAATGTAACAGGAAGAAATGTGAAGGAACTAGGAGTCTGCACGCGGGAACTGCAACTTATCCAGAAAACAGTTTTATTACACACGTACAATATAACCAGGAAGATCACTGGCGGAAATTAGTCCGCAGATACAGTGGACATCCGAACACCACAAAATAATATTGACAATAGTAGACAGAGTGAGAGACCGTGATGAGAAACGTTCGCTCTGTACGAATAGAATGTGAGATTATTTTTGCAAAAAACTTTATTCCGGCAGACTAAGACTTTTAAGCGTCAAATCTGCACAACAAGGATGTGAATGTCGGTATTAAATTGCACCCACATAATGACAACATTCTGCGTAGACATTATACTACAATAGGTTATAATGTAATAGAACAACAGTAAAGATAGTCGGCAATTCGAATTGATATCGCGTATACGAAAACGCAACGTAGTAATTGGTATCACCTTCGATAGCGATAACGTTTAAAATGAAACCATAACTGAAAAATATTATTTTGAAACTGACACCGAAAACCTTTTTTGTACGAGTATTCCCATTCACGGTTCACCACCTTAAATGCAATATCTTCGTACGGAGGTCCAGCATGGAAGCGTAAGATCCCAAAATCGGCATTGTCTGGACAGGCTGTCTGTAATATACAAAAAATGAAAGTGAGTTGTTGATGTGACAGAGAAAATGGACTTGTTCATAGTGAACTGGTTTCTCTTTTCTCTTAAATAATATTGGCTGGAATGTGCGCTGAATGAATAAAAAATAAAAATAATAAAAATAAAAGAGATACCTATGTTGTTTTTTGGGCGGCAGTCACCACGGGGGGGGGGGCAATATATTTCCTCTCTCTTCCTTCTCATCGATTCACGTTTTTCGACTAGCGTGCGTTCCAACCAGCAGTATTAATACAAAAAATTGGAAGTACAACTTCACTAAGACGCATATATTTCCTCCAATAGTCAAACCTATAGATTTGGCCTGCAAACGGGGAAAAAATATATATGCGTCTTTGTAAAGTTGTAATTCTAATTATCATCAGTCGCAAAGATCACTCCTCATTTTATTAATACAAGAGAGTCGAATCCCTGCCTGTTAAGCGAGTATAACAAACCACGCTCACCAAATAATACTCGGGCGTAGAATTTTTATCAATCAAATCCGGATAAAAAATATTGAATTTATATCCCTGTACAATTTTTGGCGGCGGATTATCCATATCATAGTGCGTCTGATTGTATTTGTTCCATTCGAAACCAGTATGTACTCTGTAATAATATCAATTAGAAATTTATAAATTTTTTATTTATTTATTGGTTGATTTAAAGTGCCCTCCGACAGCCAATAAGGCCAATTATGGGACGACACTATTTATAATGATAATAGAAATGTTTACATTGATAGCGCAGTAAAAGCATTTTCATCATCATCATTTTTAAATTGATTGATATAAAATGAATGAAACATGAACAATTCAAACTATCAGAAGTAAATAAAATAAATATTTTTGTGTACTTAGGCAGTTTCCCTTGAAAAGTTGATAAAACCGACGTATGCTTCTGATACGATAGCATTCAACCCCTAGCGATCTAAATTTCGATCAATTTTAAAATAAGACATGGGTGTCATGCGTACATAAAAGTCAGAATAAAAAAAGAATAACTCCTCAAAATGATCATAAAAAATAGTGAACTACAGAAAACCCAATACACAGTAAGTAAATGAACTCATTTTTCCGTTTGAAAAAGAAAAATAGACACGGGGAAGGGTCATAAAAAAGGAATTTACTTGATCCAGCAAACCGATAATTTTTCGAGCTGAACTTTTAGAAATGACTCTCGTTGGCCTATAACTTGAAAAGTTATACAAATCAAACTTTGAAAACCATGCTTATACGAACTATAAAATAACCATAGGAAAAGGCTATGTGTTTGGCAGACCGAGTACTTCCCTGAAGTGTTCGCTACTTTCACGTCTCAAGCCACCTTCATACATTTTCCTTCTAATGATTATTTCTTCAATCTCCTTCATGGAACCGAGTTCTACCTTCCATGTATATCAACGTTTATAGATTCTAATCAAACATTTTCCTTCGCGATCGACTTCATTAGAAAGTAATTTGTACGCCCAACTTTCTTTCAAAGCATACATTGAAAGAACCATTCTTCAATCTATATATGCGACCACGATTGAAACGAACGTGACTTCCAGATAGAGTAAAAAATATAGTTTTATCCATCTACCGATTCATGAGAATTTAATATCAAGATATCACATTTTTCGTGGAAATCAAAATAAAACTGCTCGCGGCATTTGAAGAAGAAACGAAATCAAACGTGAAGCATATGTAATTATTTTTATGGAAAACCCGGAGTGTTTCGTTGTTCGAGTTATTTTTCATTTATTTATTTATTTTAAAAAAATTAAATTAAATTAACACGATTCTGTACGTTGTGGCGCTTCATACTAAATTCTTTATTTTACTCTGCTATTTTGCCATCTTCAGATGGTAAACTAACCACCAATGTAGAACTGTAGAACTAATGACGAGAAGAGATGTGTTCAATTCATCGAGCACGTTACAACTAGAAGAGCGAAATCTAAAGGAATTTACACGACGTAACGAGAAACCACGAGAAATAGAGGAGAGAAAATAGAGCAAAAAAAGAATAGTTACAAACGAATTACAGACGGGGGGGGGGGGAGTCAAATTACAAAGCTAAACAAAAATACAGAAAGAAAATGATATTCAATTTTAAACAAAGGAGAATTTAGGGTCTCAGATACAGCAGTAAAATCACTATTCATCTCGGTTAGTATAGGCGGTTGAGATCATTTTTTCTATGGAGTCTTCTTCTGGTATGGCATTATTGATTAGAGAAAGGAAATCCCCGTTTTTTTGAATTCGTGTTCGTTTAGAATTGAAAATCAACTGTTTGTAGTCCCTCCCGCTCCCCCCGAACGTCTTCAATCTTCAACATCACTTTTCGACAATCTATGTAGACAATGTCTGTACGTAAACAATTTGTATTGTATTTTTCCTCTCCCCTTGTATTTCATTTGATTTCTGTATGTTTGTTTCAACTCTGTATTTCTGTTTGGTTTTGTAATTTGACTCCCTCCCGTCGTCTGTAATACATTTGTGAATATTGATCTTTTTGCTCTATTTTCCTTCCTCTAATTCTCGTGGTTTCTAAATTCCTTTCGATTTCGCTCTCCGAGTTATAACGTGCTCGATGAATTGAACTTATCTCTTCTCGGCATTAGTTCTACATTGGCAGGTTTATTACCTGAAAATGGCAAATATACTGAAAACGCGTTCGTGATTGTAATTTTTAATTTTTCAATATCTGCGATCCATAGCAAAGGAAAACGAATTTGAAAAAAAATCAATAATTGAAATTCTATCTGCGTTCTTTCATAGCACCAATTTTAATTTGAATAAAAAATATCTACATGGATCTTCGTTCTGTTACTACTCATATGCACGTCGGTTGCAAAGGAATAACTACACGACCTACGTAAAATACCTAATCCACTCCATGGACAGATTACAATTGCTTAATTCACATAATGTACTGTTTAGTAAGGTTAAATACTCTTACTCCTCGGTCATTTTTTTGCACATTAGATCACACGATGACAAGTAATAACAAAGAAAATTCATTACGCACAGAACAAATTCATTGAGCAAACAAACATAAAAAATGACCGGAAGAAACTCTTATTCATGAATTCGAAGAATAAGGACTCTAACCAGATACTTAGGTTATCTAGAAAAAATCCCCAGATGTTCTGGGAACGAATGCCGCTGAAAAATCAAAACATACTCGTCCAAGGGAATTTCTGATGCATGTACATGATATTTAGAGCTTCTTAAGAACTGCAAGGATTTACGCAAAGTACAAGTTGATCACGGTTACATACGCGACAGTGCGGCCGGAGAGCTTCAATACCGCACATTCAAGGCCCTTTAAACTTGAACTAACTCAAATGCTACTTGAAGTGATACAAAACTCTTACCTGTTGAAATATCGAGGTTTTCTAGGTCGATACTTATCAGACCATAAATATACTTGATTTTCGATGTTCGATTCGACCGAGAATTCTACTTCGTCCGTAGTCATACCTTTGCGTGCTTCCATATGCAACGCTGACTCCTCTTTTGAGAATACGTTCTAACAAGAATAGAATAAAAAAGGCGAGTTATAATAAATAATAGAACTCATCGTAATTCTTTAAAACTTATAACGTTGAAAAATTTACTATATACAACAGGGGGAAAAAAAGAAAAAAAAAAAAAGGTAATAGATAGATTTAAGATAAATGTACACGCGGTTGTATTACCCTATGTAACTAGCACATAGACACGTTCGTATTTAAATGCCATCGTATAAAATGGATAAATTTTATGATACGTAAACTCGAAACACGTCATTATGGCTCCATTTAGCGAGTGGAAGGTATTGCTTTTGAAACGAGAGTGAGTAATGAACAAAGCAAGATAAAAACTATCACACATTGAAACACGCTTTTCGCGAAAATCAAAGCAATAATACTAAATCAGCGTGTTGTCTGTGAAGAAGTTTATCTGTTTGGGCTCTGACTTATGGAATAAATGCAACTATTTGGATTTTGAAAAGGAATGGAATCTCAATGAAATAACAAGCATATAATACTACTATATTACAATCTCGTTTGTATCAATTTGAGTAATAAGACCTCATTGTACGAGTTTATTACTTTTTAAATATTGAGACAAGAATCAAAAGTTTCCGACTAACATCATATTATAAAATCATCACTTCAATATGTCTCCTCACTTCCACTCGCGATCCGCTGTTTTGTACTTGCTCTCGAGCAAATTTGAGTCGACTAACATCATCTTCTTCCGATACGATAATGGTGCCTGGTTCCAACGTGTCCATTGATAAGTATTGCGGACTATATAGAGCCGAGTTATACTCTTCAGAAAAATCCACATCTTCTTGAGATCCAGCAGATGTACTATAGAACAAATTATCGCGGTTTAAAAAAAAAGAAAAAGGAACTACACACATACATTTAGAATTCTGTACATACCTCAGACCGATGGTTTTTTCATCTTGCTCTATGTCATCTCCTTTGGGCTCGTTTTTCACTTCCACTGGAGATTCGAACGAAGTAGATGGTTCAGAATCCTCAAACCCTTGCTCAGCTTTCAACAACTCTAGTTTTCTTTTTAAATTCTCTTGATGTCTGTCTCTGAGTCTCGCTTTGGCCATATGAGCTGCAAAGTTATCGTTCAGTAAATTAAAAGGGTTACAATAATAGGTACCAGAATTCCAGCGATAATTGACCAGCATATCATTATTTCTTTTCCGACTATAATTACGATAGGAGAACGTTCTGCCTAGTGGTGAATAAGAATTTTATTGAACTCATGCGAAAAATACCAATATTATCATGCTTTGCGCTTTTTTCTATTAAAACATTGTATGGAACTCGGGTAGAACAATAAAAATGATTAGACTACCCTCGGCTCTGCCTGAAGCGATGTATACCAAAACATTGCAAAAAGGAGTACCTTTTCACACTGTTCGTTCCACCGAATCTTTACAAAAACGAGCAAATCCTCTTCATATTTGAAAAACGATTGTACACGACACGTATTCACGAAGTGAGTAAGGTTCAGGCAGTTTCAGTCAGCTGATATGAGAATGAACACATCAAAGTCTTCGTTCTCTGATATAAAAGTGGAACAATCTACCGTGCAAAATTTGATTGACATGATATTCAAATCGACAATTAACTGGATTTTTCAAACTATTGTTATAAGTGAACGTAAATGAGTCGTGGTAACGAACAACTACGGCGTCAGTAATATGATACCAGGGAAAAATTAGGATCAAAGAAATTAGAGCTTTATTTCGGGGATCAAAAACCTTTTCTGTAAATTGTGTTGCAATAAAGGATGGATGTACGGTAAAAATGAGAAATGTAAATACCTTGAGAAAGGAAGTTTGTATTAGAAAATTAAAATGATAATTGAAAATTCTTCGCCAGAACGATCATTCCTGTGAGAACTATCCTTACAAAAAGAAAATGGACGTTCTTTCAGATCGATGAATTGAATATACGTTAATTCAACTTCGCGCGGTAGCAATGTAAATAGTTGGAGGGATTCCTTATATTTACTAGACATTTTATACAGTAGAATAAAAGAAAATACGATTACATAACGAAACGAAATTATATTTTCCTTTATTCTACTACCAATGTAATAAATAGTTATTTAGTATCAATAATATAAATAATCATGGTTCACTGTAATTTATCTAAACCCGTTCAATATGTTCCCATATTTTCAATGAAAATTCAGACGTAATCAACTAGTTTAAGCACTACATTTAGCAAAAAAATGTAATCAAAGTACCTTTCAACTGTGAAAGTAACGTTTCCCAAAAACTAATATCTAAGCCTCGCTCGTTACTGCTTAGTTTTTTTTCAATTTGTTTCTGAAGACTTTCCAACTGGCTTACTGTTTTACCGCGAAACATGTCGATCACGTCATTTGTTACCGATTGATGAATTCCTTCTCGACGTCCAACTAGAAATGAGGTTTTTATATACAGAAAAGTTTTCGATTATTCAATTTATCATACGCAACTGCCCGACAGAAAGGGGCAAATTTATTATTCGTTCATATCGGTTTCAATTTGAAATATCCGAGATAGAAAGCGCCTATTTTTCCTTTTCACCTCAACATTTAAGTGGGGTTAGTCGGTCACATATTGAAGACTCACCTTCAAATTCACTTGGTTTCTTCAGTTTTTTCGATTTTCGTAACTCTTCTTCAACTAAAATGGTGATATCGTTCCAATAATCGAGATTCTTACCTCGCTCCAATTCCATATAAACCTAAGCAGAGAAATTTGAATTACCTGAATAGATGATAACCTGTGCTCACAGATATTAACATTAAGCATTGGTTCGCACTTTAATATCTTCGATCAAATCCTCAAAATCTTGAATACACAACCCATTTAGGTGCACATACGGTTCAAGAACTTGTATTGCATCAACGTTCTCTTCCGAGCTTATATATTTTGCCAGTAGATCAATGGGTTTTGCTGATAATAGAAAAACCATCGAATGAGAAAAATTTCGCATCAGGAATGTTTTGTTGAACGTCACATTTTGTACCAGCTACACGGAATTTCCCTTCGCGCTTTGTTTATCCTCTTCGTTCACGTGACGTCACTAACTGCTAACATCGAGCAATTTTGATCGATAGTGCGCGATATTCTGCGATAGTATCGCAGAATTTTGCGATAGTATCATGCGATGGTGCTTAGAACATTATCGATTCCCATAAGAATACACAGGGAACATTTCGATCATGTGTTAGTATTTCAAAATGTGAAATAAATAAGGAATTCAACGTTGATGATCAAGATCTGGAAGATCTCAAGTATTTGAGAATGTATTTTTCGTTTCTCACTTTATTCTTCTATTCAAATATGAGCAAATGATCGAATTCAATTTTTCTTCTTATGGAAAAGTCCGTGTAAAAAAAGTTTGTTTACTTTCCGTAAGCACCATCGATCACAAATCTCGAAATTATTTTGAATACAACGATGCTGTGACGTAGGCGTGAACGAAGAGGATTTTCTTTTTACATATATTCTCCATAAGGAAAAAATTTACGTTCGAAATTTGTTAATTTTTTGAAAAGGAAGAATAAATGAGGAATTTATGCTGTCGTTTCATGAACTAAAGACATGTAGCTTTAATTCAAGCCATTATTGGCTTCATACTTCGGAATATTCGATAAACAGGATCACTTCGAAAATTGTTGTACCTATTCCTGAACGAAGAAAGAATGTGACTCGTTGAAGTCATTATTTTCAAAGTGACAGCTGCATACAAACGAGTGAATTGACGGTTGTCCATCTTCGCGACTGCAAATGAATAATATACTAAACAAAATAACTATGAAGAGGCTCTTAGAGTATACAAGGAAATACTACCAACCAAATAAAATTGATCTACTTTTCTTTTAGTTTTTCATCCTTTGGAAACCCCTTGAAGACATATTTCTGCGATTCAGAGCAGTGGGAACACTCTGGTTTAAAACATGTCTCCATTGCATTGTTTCGATTAACTGGGATATTTTCGATAGACTCAAATAACAATCGATATTTTTATCTACTTTCCAATTTCTTCCTCTGTTCTGGTAATTTCAAACGTTCGAACACATGAATGATAAGGAGTTTTACAGAGGTAATAGGTACAACAATTTTCGAAGTGATCCTGTTTATCGAATATTCCGAAGTATGAAGCCAATAATGGCTTAAATTATTGCTACATGTCTCTAGTTCATGAAACGACAGCACAAATTCCTTATTTATTCTTCCTTTTCAAAAAATTAACCAATTTCGAACGTAATTTTTTTCCTTATGGAGAATACCATGTAAAAAGAAAGTAAACAAAGTGCGAAGGAAAATCCCATGCAGCTGACACCAAATTCCAAAAACTCACCTCTACCATCTTGTATTCGAATCAAAGATCGTAGTCTGGCTTGTTCTAAATGAAATTGACCTTCTTGTCGTTCCCATTCTTCAAATTGAGCTGCTTCTTTCAATCGTTGTAATTTAGATGTTTCCTCCTCTCGTTGTTGACGTTCTAATTCACATTCTATACGTCGCTTCTTCACCTGCAAGAAAACTAATTCTTAAAACCTAAATTTGGTAAGAAATTGAACGAGTTTTTGTATACGTCCAGTAATGGAAAATCACAACAATTTATAAATTACTATACAGTATTAGAGAACCCAGTATTACATCGACTAAATTCAACTTAAATCATTAAGATCAAAATATTACCAGCCAAATAATGAGTGGTAATACGTTATAAATAGAAACGACACAATTCATACTCTCCATTTCCATTCATATAAACCGAATAATTGTTTTTTTTTTCAGTCTTGAATATACCCTACAGTAAACTAGATTCTCTTGAATAATATTAGCTGGAACGCGCGCTGAACGAAAAAAAGAGAGAAACACGATAAGGTGCTCTGTAAACTGTGTTTACTGACCTGGGAAAACATACCTTCGCCCTCTATATTTCATAGTTCCATGTTTTTCATTCAGCACGCGTTCTGTCAAACACGAGCATTTGCATTATACCTTTTCAAGTTCTCGTTTATTTTCTTCCATTTTTTGGCGGTTTCTCCGTTCTACCTCTTCTCTACTGACTCCCACTAGACCTTCCTTCGTAAGTTTCTTTTCCCAAACAAAAGTTGATAACAGGTTAGCGTCGCCAAAGGGATTATCGAAATTGGTGTAATGAAGATATTCATTGTCCCAGCCCATCAATTCTTTACGTTTACGCTCTTTAGCTTCTTTCTTCATTAGTCTACGACGACGTTTCTCCTCTGGCGTTTCTTTCGCTTTCAGCAACTCTTTCTGTTTCCGTTTCTCTTCGATTACTCGTTTTCTTTCATCTGCTAAGCGTTTGAGTAGACGAATTTCTTTATCGTCGGATGATGATGACGACGAAGAAGCAGAAGACGAAGAACGTCTGGAAATATAGGACTGAGAGTTTAAGTAAAACTACGTATATGAAGAATAATATTTGTATCT
This sequence comes from Aspidiotus rigidus, assembly GCA_035079385.1. Classification (NCBI taxonomy): domain Eukaryota; kingdom Metazoa; phylum Arthropoda; class Insecta; order Hemiptera; family Diaspididae; genus Aspidiotus; species Aspidiotus rigidus. The sequence goes on along the minus strand of JAVHKY010000048.1, from coordinate 1,935,113 downwards.
TTTACCGTTTTCTACGTTCATTGCTTTTGGAATCGTCGGACCTACTGTTTCTTAGACGACTGAATTTTGATGAAGACCTGCAAAAATTACAAAATAACTCGTTCTTCTGATCAAGTCTCTTAATCCGCTTTAGCGTACACAAGGTAAGGTAATCTGAACATATTGTGTAAGTGAAAATACAGAATGCAAAATACTTACATTACCAGAAGAAGTAACTTAATTCCTCCAAACAGTCGAGAAAAGAAAGAATCTTAATCGTAATCAGTGGCAGACAGAAACTGGTATTAAACGTAGGTCGCAGGCTGTATAACATGCACATACGCACGTAATCTACAATTCAACTGATTCTAAAAAGTTGCACGATAACTGTTGAGACTTTGTTAACTAATCAAATGGGTATAGTGTATTTGTGGTTACCTTCAACATGATTACAAATCCCAACTACGTTAATCTGAGATGTTACCTTCAACATGATTACAAATCCCAACTACGTTAATCTGAGATGAGACGTTAGTCCTTAATCGTTAATCTCAAACGAGAAAAAAATACCTTCGCCGTACTGGACGAGTCGGTATTTCACGCCACATTGGGAGGGAAGTTGATTCCACGAGTCTTCGAAGTTTTTGCGTTCGCACGCTCGCGTTGCGCGGTATTGCGTCTTGTATTCATGCTTTGGACTGTGGATCCTTGGGCCTGTATGGACTTTGAATATTTTCCAAAATGTTTTACTCGAAAAGAAGACGAAGTACAAGAATATTTTTGGACTTGAAAATTTTTTTCAAAATATTTTACTCAACCGAAGTACCAAAATATGTTTGGACTTCAAAAATTCTTTGAGATATGTATTCTACATGAAAAAACGATCAAGTCCGAGAATATTATTGGACTTCGAATATTCTTCAAGGTAATTCACTTGAAAAAAAGACAAAGTACCAGAATATTATTGGACATGATATTTTCCTGGATGATTTACTCAAAAAAACGACTGAGTCCGAGATTAATACTGGACTTGGAATATTTTTCGAGGTATTTGACTCGAGAAACCGATGACGAAGTACATTAATATTTTTGGACTTGGAAAATTTTTTTAATTTCAAGGTATATGACTTAGAAAAACAACAAAGTATGAAAATATTTTCCAGGATATTCTACTTGAAAAGTGACGAAGTCCAAGAATGATATTAGACTCGGAATATTCTTCGAGATTTTACGCGAGAAAATTACAAAAACAAGAAAGTACCAGAATATATTTTTGGGCTTGGAATATTTCTTGTGATCTCTCAAAAAAAAAATAAAGTTTTGGATCATTTTTTGACTTACAATATTTTCTGAGATATAACAGATTGTTTTTTCAAGTAAAACATCTCAAAACAGTTTTCCAAGTCCAAAATTTTCTTGTTCTTGGGTTGCTTTCGGAGTAAAATATTTCAAAAAATATTTCAAGTACAAAATTATTCTCAAACTCAGTTGTTTTTTGAGTGAATCATCCACGAAAATATCCCAAGTCCAAAAAAAATATTTTACTCTGTTGTTTCCTCGAGTAAAATATCTCGAAAAATATTCCAAGTCCAGTATTAATCTCGGACTCGGTCGTTTTTTTGAGTAAATCATTCAGGAAAATATTCCAAGTCTGATAATATTCTAGTACTTTGTCCTTTTTTTAAGTAAAATACTTCAAAAAATAATTCAAGTCCAATAATATTCTCGGACTTTGTTGTTTCCTTCAAGTAAAATACCAAAAAAATTTTCCAAGTCCAAAAATATTCTTGTACTTTGTCGTTTTCTCGAGTTAAATACCTCAAAACATATTTCAAGTCCAGTATTAATCTCGGACTCTGTTGTTTTTTTGAGCAAATCATCCATGAAAATATTATCAGTGCAATAATATTCTGGTACTTTGTCTTTTTTTCAAGTGAATTACCTTCAAAAATATTCGAAGTCCAATAATATTCTCGGACTTGGTCGTTTTTTCAAGTAGGATATCTCACAGAATTTTTGATTTTCGAACTCCAAACATATTTTGGTACGTCGGTCGTTTTTTAGAGTAAAATATCTTGAAAAAAATTTTCAAGTCCAAAAATATTCTTGTACTTCGTCTTTTTGCAAGTAAAACATTTTGGAAAATAAATTCAGAGTCCATACAGACCCAAGGACCCACAGTCCAAAGCATGAATACAAGACGCAATACCGCACAATGCGAGCGTGCGAAAGCAAGAACTTCAAAGACTCGCGGAATCAACTTCCCTCCCAATGTGGCGTGAAATACCGACTCGTGTATAGATCTGCCGTACAGAGTTGAATGGACGTATATGCAAATAATTAATGAACACGGGAAAAAGAGGTTATGGGTATTCGCATGAGGACACAAAGTAGGCGCCCTCTATGAAAACTGTGGTGACCATTTTTGGAAGCTGCCTAAAAAGGGGATGTTACAGAAAATTGTTGAAATCTTAATTTTTTCTTCTTTTAGGTTATTCTATGAATGAAAATGATAAAAAAATGCTCTTACTACTTTTTTGTATTTTTCAATATTGACAAAGATACAGCCTGTTTTAGTTTTATACAGGTTTATGGCAATTTTTGCCGAATCCCCTTTTCGGGCACGACTCTAGCGCACCTACAGTTGTGTCCTCATGCAAATACCTAATATAGCCTCTAATAGCCTCCTTTTCTCGTATTCATTATTTGCATATACGTCTATTCAACTTTGTATGGCAGAGATACCCAAAAAAGAGACAAGATAGCGAACTCTCCATATACGCTGTGTCAAAATCCGGTACCTGATTTTTGTCGAGCTAATTTACGTGCCGAGAGATAACGCTACTGTGTTGTTGGGCTAAATTAACATTGAGATTACGGATGTTTTTCAGTATTCATCAATTATCTCGGAAACCAGTTATTTTTACAAAAAAATGAAAAGAACAAGATCTATTCCCCCTGTAATTTCCTATCTAATGAGACCTACTTTGGATTTTTTTTTTCAAAATATGAAATAGGTCTCATAGGATAGGAAATTACAGGGGGAATAAATTTTGTTCTTTTCATTTTTTCCTAAAAATAAACGGTTTCCCAGATGAATACTGAAAAACGTCCATAAGCGCAATGTTAATTTAGCCCTACAACACAGTAGCGTTATCTCTCGGCACGTAAATTAGCTCGACAAAAATTGGGTACTGGATTTTAACACAGCGCATATGGAGAGTTAGCTATCTTGTCTCTTTTATTAGGTATCTATACCTCCAGCTTGGCACGTAGGAGAATACATATGCTCGGACCTGGCATATTGTAGGATCGCTAGCTTCGCCTATGTAAAATTCCTAGAAAGTACTGATAAGCGAACGGTGATCGTGACTTGAAACATTGACTATATATTACTTACGAAGTAATATATACTTAGTCAATGCTTGAAACCAAAGGTGATTTTTTAGTTTTTCCTAAATTTCTCCAAAAATAATGAATTTAGGCGTGTATTTGTAAGGAACGAAATTGAAGAGTGGAAAATTTGACGGTCCGAATTAGTAATACCACGGTAGTAATACTAATAGTCGAGTAATGTTGAAGCGTACTCTGTACGGCTCTACTACTACTTCACTCGGCACGTCTCACCCGTCACGACGCATGAACTACTTGGAGCACGAATGCACGACTATTTGAATGTGTGCTCGAGCAACGTTTTCCACTCGCTGCGCTTCAGACCTTCAGTTGAGCGAGAATTTGTGTAGAGTCAACTACAAGAAGATCGAGCACTCTTTCGTTTCAGCTGTTTCCAGAGTACAACGTGGTACCAGAGCAAAAAGATTATGGCACCTCATAAGAAGACGTGAAAACAAGACGATGTGGAATCGATAGACGAAAATACAGGAGAAATTCTATTGGGATCTGAAGATTTGAACGACCAAATTTCAAAAGCGGTATCCTCTTAAATTTCTAGTGCGATGGAAGAGATGAAACGCCACATGTTTGAGTTTTTCACCCAGAACCAGAATCAAAATCCAGTCAGTAATGATCCTGAGAGGATTATGGAGGATTCCGGTAAGTCTGAAAATGAAACACTTAATCCTGAACCTAAAGTGACTGAACCGAGCGAAGTTGTCATTGACGGCATAAAATACCAACGTGTTGGTGGCAGCACAGACCGTTCCCTCTATTTTTTCTGAATACATGTCTCTCACAATAGGTTTAAGCTTATACTTTCTATCCCGTCTCTAGAAAACACACCCACATTTTCTTGATACTCCATCATTTATCTAATCATCCAAAATTTTTATTCGGATTTTGGTTGACATCACTTATCTCCAATATGATCAAACTGCATGCACGCCTAAAAACTTCACCCTCTCACCTAAAATTACTGACTATATTTCAAAAGGATTACACATTTGTAACTTAGAATTTATGTCAATAGTGGAAATTTCACAGGCAATTCAGAGGAGTTGAAAATTTGAAACCAAAAAGCCGACCAAAAGGGCAAAAATTTTTAAATCGACAAACCACGAGAAATGGTTGAAATCAAATAAAAAAATATAAAATTTATAAAATAAAATTAAACAAAAATAGTCAAAAAATCCCAAGTCGAACATCAATGGCTTTGTCAAGGCGTATAAAATAGAGAGGTGTGATCACTTAGCGTAGTAGTCAGGCGCAGTTAACGTTTCAATGACGTCACGGGAATGTAGGTTATACAAAGCGCTTATGGATCAATTTCGAAAAAAATGAAATACACAAAAACTGTCGACTTAATCAAAAAATTGAAGAGAGGTAAATTTGTTCCCCGTGTAATTTCCTATCAGGTGACACCTATTTTGGGAGTTTCTGTTAGAAAATCTAAAATCCATGTTATTAGAATGATAGGGTATGCTGGTTGCGTTCTGTTTACTACCTAAGTGATCACACCTACTCATTTTATACACCTTGGGCTTTGTAGGACTTATTCTCACTTGCATAGTGCAAATAATAATGATCAACACTCATTGTAATATGACTGGATTATAAAACAGATTGAACAAATCCCAAAATAATAAATCTAATTCCTCCAGATTGATAATAATATTTTTACTCTGATGAAGGATCTCCCGATGATTGATGTTCTTTTCGTATAAAATAATACTTAAGAATCTCCAGATAATTGATGCAAAGTCTCCGGAGAAATATTTATATTTATTATTTCCCACGCGCAGATTGGATCTCAGGTTAATTAATAACAATGACGATGAAACTTGAAAAAGAATAATTCCTTAAAATTGACAAAGATCATAGATTAGTAGCGTAAATAATATATTTTATCTATCGTAGGACAGGAATAATTTAATGGAGTAAAGAAGTACAAACACAAACAGCAGCGATTGAGGCATAAATTTGCACGGATCTGAAATCTGAAATGATGATGAAACTTAAATTTACAAGGCAAAAGAGAAGATATGAAAACCAGAAGGAAGTGACCTTATTAGTCTATGATATGATGAAAACACTAAGGAATTAAGGAAATGAATTCGAAAAATAGTGTTCATCGACAATATATTTTTACCTACTAAAACTACAACATAATAGTTACGTCTTCAATGTGCGTATGTATACGTCAACCATTGTTTTTTCAAAATGTTCCGGCATTGAGAAACATTCGAGCGTACGTGCCTACAGACTGGCGACTGGATAGATCACAGCGGTTTTTAGCTATTTTTAACGTTTCATAAAATCGTAAGAAAATTCATATTCAAAATACAACCAACGCGGCGGTTAGCTAATTTTCACGCATTTCGGACTCTTCCGAGCGAGGAAACGTAATAAGGGACGAAGGTTGTATTCTGTATTTACTAATAGATACGAACCAATACGGCCTGCGCTAACATGTATAAAATGAGCCAAAAACTGTGATAAGCGTGATTATGGCTCTATAGGTTGGTACCTACTTTGACTATATAGTACTTCGTAAAAATAGAATTTGATCATTTGCTCATATTTGAATAGAAGGATAAAGTGAGAAACGAAAAATACATTTTCAAATACTTGAGATCTTCCAGATCTTGATTATCAACGTTGAATTCCTTATTTATTTCTCATTTTTAAATACTAACACATGATCGAAATGTTCCCTGTGTATCCTTGAGGGAGTCGATAATGTTCTATACTCTGCATTAAGGAAGGATAGAAATATGACCTCGAGAACGGAACGCTCCGGGTAATTTTAATCTACCGTTCCGTTCTCAAGGTCATATTTCTATCCTTTCTTAATGTGAACAGAGTATGAGCACCATCGCATGATACTATCGCAAATCGCAGAATATCGCGCACTATCGATCAAAATTGCTCAATGTTAGCAGTTAGTGACGTCACGTGAACAAAGAGGATTTTCAACAAGGAATTCGAAAATGACGTTGGATTTTCGTAATTCAGTCTGGTTTTTGAGAGTACTATAATTATAGTCAAAGAGTACTTAGACCATATAGTATATAGAACGCCGCGCCGATAGCTTGTGTAAATAACGTTATCAGTCATCCCAATGTAGGAGGCCTGCTCTGCCGTACAAAGTTGAATTGACTATATCCATTTCATGAAATTACCATAGGGTAGCTTTTGCGTAACAAATGTCTAAGTGTGCGTAGTCAGCTCGTAATCAGTTTGTATGTGTGCATGGCGATCCCTTTGTAGGCGAATATTTTAAAGTGCGTTAATTTAACAAAGTCTTCTCAATTTTCAACAAGGAATCCGAAAATCAAATCACATTTTCCCAACTCGGCCTGGTTTTGGAGATAATGGAGATACGTCAAAATCATAAATCTATCAAATTGACGTAACTCCATTATCTCAAAAACCAGGCTGAATTACGAAAATCCAACGTCATTTTCAAATCCCTCGTTGAAAATCCTCTTCGTTCACGTGACGTCACTAACTGCTAACATTGAGCAATTTTGATTGATAGTGCGCGATATTCTGCGATAGTATCGCAGAATTTTGCGATAATATCATGCGATGGTGCTTAGAACATTATCGACTCCCATAAGAATACACAGGGAACATTTCGATCATGTGTTAGTATTTCAAAATGAGAAATAAATAAGTAATTCAACGTTGATAATCAAGATCTGGAAGATCTCAAGTATTTGAAAATGTATTTTTCGTTTCTCACTTTATTCTTCTATTCAAATATGAGCAAATGATCGAATTCAATTTTTCTTCTTATGGAAAAGTCCGTGTAAAAAAAGTTTGTTTACTTTCCGTAAGCACCATCGATCACAAATCTCGAAATTATTTTGAATACAACGATGCTGTGACGTAGGCGTGAACGAAGAGGATTAGTGTGAGTGAAATCTTCAAAACAAAGTCGATTGAAGTCCATTTTATCATCAAGGAAAGATTATTCAGTTTCCCAGATCCACGTTCTGGGTATAGGTCAATTTAACTTTGTGCGGCAGAGTTGACAAGTTTAATAAGTAAGGCGCTATATGATGTAGAATGGACCGCAATCTTGACTGTAGGAAATGTAAACACAAGAATGACGTCCATAAAAGCCAATGTTGAATTTAAACGAATTTGTGATTTTCAATGAAGGATAACTCGAGATCGGCTCAGTAAATATTTTTGATATTACCTTTGTTAGAAAGGAAATTTTATGGACA